>PVJC01039426.1:0-16263 GCA_004026665.1 Murina feae | reverse complement strand
TAACATTATCATGGAACACCCTCAGGCTTGACACCCAGCCCCCGTCCATGTTGAGTGTGCCAGAGCCCGTCCCAGGGATTTCCATTTTTTTAAGGACCCGTCAACGGAAGAGTTAACGATGATATAAAAAAGAATGTAAATTCTGAGTCTTCAAATTGCACGTGGTAGAAGCTGGGAGGCAGATGCAGAAGAGAAGTTAGGGATGCTGCTGCATTCGTCTTAGAAAGCGAGCAGTCAAGAGACGCTGCTCTTGGTGGATGGGAAAGAAGGAAGGGTGTATCAACATAACACAGACAATCTGAGGTTATGTAACTGCAGAAAGTGAAGAGGGGATGCTGGGGAAAATGAGCTTTATCCTCATTGATTACATAGGAAGAAGATAGATAAGGTATAAAACTAGTCAATCAATAGTGATAGGAGTATATTATTGAAAAGACATAGAGATGACACCAGAATATCTAAAATCTAGAGTTAAAATGGTTGTTACTGAGGACTCAGACAGGGAGAAAGTGGAGGTGGGGAGGAGGTATTTTCACTACTTTTATCTACTCACCCTTCCACTGTGTTGCTTTCCTATCCTCTATCCTGCCCTTCCCCAACCCACTCCCCCTCATCTCTAGCTTTCTGGCTCCAACTTGTCTATTTATTCATTTAAAAACCATTTTTAAAGAACATGTTTTTGCCCTAGCTGGTTTGGCTCAGTGGATAGGGCGCTGGCCTGCGGACTGAAGGGTCTTGGGTTCGATTCTGGTCAAGGTCACATGCCTGGGTTGTGGGCTCGATCCCCAGCAGGGGGCATGCAGGAAGCAGCTGATAGATGATTCTCTCTCATCATTGATGTTCCTATTTCTCTCTCCCTCTCTGAAATCAATAAAAATATTCTTTAAAAAATAAAAAAATAAAGTGCTCATGTGGTTAGGCCTACCCAGATCATCTCCCAATCTTAAAGTCAATGATCTAATGACTTTAATTACATGTAATTATGTTTCTATCATGTAACATAACATTACCACAGCAGTAGCACCTAGGAGCAAAGATCATAAAGGCCATTTTATTGTTCTACCACATCCTCAGACACATGACTACTATTTTTATATATCTGTTTTATGATAAAAATAACAGAAAAGTACGCAGAGGAAGTTTTTTTAAAAACATGACCATAACCTCACTTACCAGAAACAGCTACCAACATTTGGAATATATCATCTCAACAGGTCCTTGTGCATAGAAACAGAGTAGAAAGATCGATGGACAACAGTGGGGTTTTACTCTGCAAATTATTTTTCACTAAAATGACTAAAATTAATTATTATAGAAAATGTAACTGAAGTAAAACAGAAGACACTGAACTTCAGTTAAATGTTTCTCTACCACAAAAATTACCCCGTTTAAAAAAAACTAATATAAAAACTATCGAGACGTTGGAATCAGAGTGTATTAAAAAGCTACATTTTATTATTTAGAGTGATTGTGTCTCTGACATTAAAAATGAGTAAATTTACAAGTCCTCCCACCACCCTGCCCACTCACTTCTCAATTTTTGTTCGGCATATAATTACTTTTACAGGGCAAGCGTTTGTGATATTTACATTTTGCTCTGAAACTATAAATCCCACAGTTGTTTAGTTTTAATTCTGTATTTAAAACAATTCAAAGCTCATCTTCAGTATTTAAAAACATTCCTCAATTCTCCTTTTGATTTGGATTTATTTGGATTTCAATATAAAGAATTGTGTTTTTTTTTCAAGAATGTGCAAACCCTGAGTTCTTTTTGTGCTTGCCAATGACAGCCAAGAGTCTTCACACTTATGGGACACCCGGGTATAGTCTACAACTAATGAGTCACACCTTCCTGCTCTTAATTTTTGTAGACCTTGCTTCCTTGCCATCTCCTTATCTGGCATATTTTATCATTGATCACTCGAGCGAATTTCACCTTGACACAGGGTGTGCTTTCTACCTGCTGACTCACCTCTTCCTCTCCGTTAAGTTTCTTCTATCGTTCCCTCTGTTCCGGGAGCTTCTTCCGGAACGGCATTTTTCATATCTTGGATCTCCGCGGTCTATTTTCCACAACGATCACATTTTTGTAATTGTTCACATTTCTTTGTTCTTCTCAGCATTGTTCCACGTGTTTTCACTTGTGTTCGTCCTACTTTGGGCTTAGCAGCGTTCCTGTCTTGTGCTCTGCCTCTCCGTTTTACCCTTTCTTGTTGCTCTGTCATTCTTCATTTGTACCCCTGAATCTACCCTTTGAGATTTTTTTTTTTTTTTTTTTAAAGAGAGATCATTTTAAAATTTCTCCGGTGAGATGGAGAATTCTTTGTTAAGGAACAGCATGGGAGAGGTGAAGGAAGGACGTCGGCACTTGGCAGCTTTCTTTTGTTTCCAAATCTGCTCATTTCCTTTCCGTGAGACTGTCTCTTGAGATGCTCAGGCTCTGGCACTCGGGAAGCTGCTGAGGCCCCCAGCGAGGCCCTCTCATCCAGCCTCTCTGGGTTATAACCTAGTAATTGCCTCTCTAGCCCCTTCACCTACTCATCTCCAGTGGATGCCTTTGGTTTGGAAGCGAGGTCACAGTCAACAGAAATAAATAACCATCAGCCTGGTTTCTCCTTGATGTTGGCCTTCCCCGCTATCATCCCAGCTCTTTGCAGGAATACATTTTCCTGCAGGATCCTTGGATCTTGTCACTCTACATTTTAGTCATTTGGGAACCACTTCTTCGATTTCACCTCTTCTGCATATCACCTCTATTATAATTAATACTCCTTTGTGAATCAATTCCCAATGCTTACTTATTTAAAAAGGAAAAGCCAGAATCGTTTGGTATACATAGGAAGTAACTATTAAAATCAATGCAATGAAAACAAAATAATGACACTAGGTTCTAGCTAGATACAGCTGTCTGCTGGAAGCTGAGCCTGAGACCTGTATTTTCCTGGTTAGAAAGAGAGATAAGTGCAAGTCAGAGGTAAGTTAGAGACCACTGGCACCAAACCAAGACTTTTTTCTTGATGTAGTCACAAATGAAAGAGAACTCGGAATGAATCACTTTTTTCATTATGCTACAGTTTCAGCAACTGTCTGTGTAACAGCTAAATGTCTCTCCTGCCCCCCTCGCCTTTGGGGAAACCAAGGATCCATCAAAGGAACTGTGGCACTGACTTCCAAGGAAATACGTTTCCTGCTCAAGGCTAGAGGCAGGGTATGCTAGCTCTCAGCTTTTCATCCATTTCAGTACAGACTTTACAGTACTTAGCAGGCATACCTCATGTTTGTGGTCTGAGGTTTTGCGAGTTTCCTTGTTTCATTAAAAATGGGACTGTTTGTGTGTTTCTGCTTCGTTTCGTTTCTCGTTGCTTCCGGAAGATTTTGGGGTGGGTAGCGGGGAGGCAGGGAATACAAAAGTCTCTACCATCTTTATCTGAATGTATTTGTGATATGCGTGCCTGGGTGAGGTCCACACAGTCACATCCTAGCCGGAATCTTCCCACTCAGCTGAGTGCACTGACTCCGCCCCATTAAGAGGGTTGCTAAGCTTTGCAGGTATTCTCTGGAATAACGGAAAATGGGGGTGAGAGTGGGGGTGGGGGTGAAGGGAAGGGGTGAGAAAATGCCTAAATGCTGCTGCTGCCTCCCCTCCTCACCACGGAATTTCCTCCCCGTTTGTGAATTCAAGGTGTGTGTGTGCCTTCCCAACATTCTTTTTGGGAACAGCGGCAATATGTTAACTTCGACAGTGGATGGATGCTTTCCAAGAACATGAACTTCACACTCCCTAACTGCTGGTCTCTGCATGTTCTTAACCTTCCTGGATCCATATCACACAGTGAGGGACCTCACAAGGTCAAAAACAGGATCAAGATGTTGATAATGTTTTTTGACTTTTTGAGAGCAGTTCTTTGTTATCTGACTATACATCTGAGTGTTTTGATGGAGCCAGTTAGTTAAAGGAGCCAGTTGGGGGCGGGGGGAGGTGTGATTTGGCAGCCTCTGATGTTCCTTAATTCTTATAAATCCAAAGGCCAGGAGCTTCTCGCGCATGTTGCATGACCAATGCGTTCATTAAGTCCTAAAGGCTCACACCCATGAGGTCTTTCCCCACTTTGCTTCAGCCCCCTCCTCCCTGCCAAGGGTCAATGAAACCACATGGTACGGTGCCATAGACACAGGCCCACAAGATAAAGAGGTGAGCAGGGGGCCTTATTCTGGCACCAGATACCAGCAGGCCTGACAAAAGGTAGTTTCTAAAGGGAACAAACATATGTTTTCAAGCTTTTTTCTCTATTACTCTTCCCGGCCTTAGCAGAAACTTGACTTTCTCTTTCCATTTCACGGACAGAGTGGCCCTCCCTACTTGCCCATCTCTCAGGGCAGCCGGGGACGAGTGAGGTTTTCCTCAATTCCAGCAACTACATCGGACCACTGTCCATTTCTTGCCCTTTTAAAAACTCCCTCCTTTGATTCCAAGCCATGCTTGCGTATCACCATCTGATCAGTTAAGCTCCCACTCATGTTACGTGGTGTGTTCAGCCCCCGATTTACATTTTTCCTTCCTACCCGATCCTGCATCATCATGACCTCTGCAAAGCTGCTGTCGTTTCGAAACTCCAATTTGCTCCTACTTACCATCCTCTCCTCTATTGGTTGTACCTGAGAGTTGTAACAAAACTGGTTCCACATTATAATCACGCGGGGAACTAAAAAAAATATCCCCAAGTCCAGGCCCCGCCCCGGACCAATTAGGTCCCCCTTTCCAGGGTGGGAGTTTTGTTTTTGTTTTACAGTATCCCAGGTGACTCCAGTGCGCAGCCAAGGCTGCCAACTGCTGTTCTACTACTCACTTAGGTTAATAAGCGCCGGCTCCTGGACGCCAGCCTGTTCTCGCACACTAGCAATTTTTTCTTGGTTTCACTGCCTGCTCACCCAGCTTGGGCCCCAGGTCACTCACTGCAAGGAGGTTGCTGCCCAACTGCCTGTCTCCAACCCTGAGGGGGAATGTAAGTTGCAAGAGGAAGACTTTTAACTCTCCTGGTTCTGGCTTTCTAACTCCACCCCGGCCCCCAGTGCTAGTCAGCAGTTATCCAAGCTGGCTGATTTCATGTATTTATTTTCCTCAGTGACGGTTCCAAACTGTTCCCACTATCCTCAATTCCCAAGCCCATTCCTCCCATCTCTCAGCACAGGACTTGCGTCTCTGAGATAAACTCTCTGCTGCACGTGTGTACATCTGAGTGTCTTTAACTATCTACAGGGTAGGATCAGCGTATAGGACTTATTCCCGCTTTACTGAGATTACACGCTAAATCGACTCCCCTTTTTATACCTACGCTTCAAATGTAGGTTTCCAATGCTCTCATTCATTCATTTATTCAACAAACATTTACTAAAAGCCCTCTTTGGGCTAGAGCAGCGGTTCTCAACCTGTGGGTTGCGACCCCTTTGGCGGTTGAACGACCCTTTCACAGGGGTCGCCTAAGACCATCCTGCATATCAGATATTTACATTACGATTCATAACAGTAGCAACATTACAGTTATGAAATAGCAACGAAAATAATTTTATGGTTGGGGGTCCCCACCACATGAGGAACTGTATTAAAGGGCCAAGAAGGTTGAGAACCACTGGGCTAGAGCCTATTCTAAATGTCAGGGATACCGGTATGAGATGTCCAAGATATTCTTGTCTACAAGCTGATGCATGCCTGCCTCCAGCCCCTCCTCTCTGTCTCCTTCCTTGGTGAAGGGCTTGGAGCCTCCTCCCATCAAAGGCAAACCTCTCAGCCAGCTCACAGTGGAAGAGACTAAGGAGCCATGACAACTGACCATGAGGTAGGATCCTGGATTGCAACCTGGTGCAGAGAAAGAACATGGTTATGTTCCAAGAAAACTTTGTGGACATTGAAATGTAAATTTCACATGTCACAGTATACTCTTCTTCTTTTAATTCTTTTTGAACCATTTAGACATACAAAAATCATTTTTTTTTAATGGAAAACTGGTGAAATCTATAGAGACTGAAGTTTATTTAATGGTATTGCACCAATGTTAATTTCTCAGTTTTTGGTGACTGAACTATGGTATATAACGTATTAATATCAGAGTAAACTCAGGGGAGATTGTGTAAAATTCTGTACTGTTTTTGAAGCTCCTCTGAAATTTTAAAATTATCTAATCTAATAAAAGAGTAATATGCAAATTGACCCTCACTCTGTTACACCCACAAGCCAAGCCCACCAGCCACACCCACCAGCCATTCAGGAGCAAATATACAAATTAACTCAACTAAGATGGTGGCAGCTACAGAGCTGGAGTTGCCCCGGGCAATGGAGGAAGCCAGGGTGCTGGGGGCCCTGAGCTCTACTCAAGGCTACAAAGTTTCAATTATAGAAGATAAACAAACCCCAGATACCTGCCCTGCTGGGACCTTGGGTTACCAGGGGCAACCCAGGCTTTGAGCAGAGGACCAAGGCAACAAAGTTTCAATTATAGAAGTTAAATAAATCCCAGATACCTGCTTCCAGCCAGGCACCCCAGTAGGGACCCAAACCCTGAAGGGGCTCTGGGCAGCCTGAAATGGCCCTCAGCCTCTCATCCAGGCCGGCCAGGCATGCCAGCAGGTGGACATCCCCTAAGGGGTCCCAGACTGCGAGAGGGCACAGGCTGGGCTGAGGGCCCCCCCTCACCCCTGAGTGCACAAATTTTTGTGCACTGGGCCTCTAGTTTGAAAATAAAAGCAAATTTAAAAATATTCCTTGGGTCTCTACAGCTGGGGCCTTTCTTCTCTATTTTCCTTCAGAGGCAAACTCCTAGAAAAATTTGTCCATGCACACTGTTTCTACTTCACTTCCCATTTGCTCCACCAAAACCACCTTGGATAGTCACCAGTGGCACCCAAGTTGGCAAATTCACAGATTCTTTCCAGACCTCATCTTATGTGACCTCTCAGGACACGTGACATAGCCGACCACTCCCTCCTTCTTGAAAAACGTTGGCTTCCAAGATACAAAACTCTACAGATTTTCCTCCTTTATCTCTGGCTTCACCCTCTCATTCCAACATCTCAATTTTGAAATTTCTTAGACTTGAGTCTTGGGCTCCTCTTCTCTCCTTCTGCTCATTCTCTCCACAGGTAATCTTAGTCATTCCTCTGGCCTCAAGTGTCACCTGTATGCCAATGACTCTTAAAGTTATAGTTCTATGCTCGACCCCTCTGTAGTTCTCAAGAATCAATGCTAAACATTTCTGCAGTTCTCAAGTACTGAGGCAGGCAAAGAGCCTATTGTATTTTACGGATTGAGAGAATGGCAATAGGGTCATAACAGAAAGCAAGAGTTGAGGTATGGGAGGCAGGCAAATGCCCAGTCACAAAGCGTGTGGTAGGACTTATATTTAACATTCACATAGCTATTTAATATTGGCATTGGATATTTTGAATTTAAACTTTTTATATTCTCTGATAATATGCTTTTACTTAAGTGTACCCCTATTCTCTTCCATCTACCCAATTCTTCATGCTAGAAACTTGGTGTCATTTCAGACACCCCTTTTCCCCTTACCCTCCAAATCCAATAATTCACCAAGTCCCAAAATACCGGGTATTTTGACAATCTAAAACAATATATACACACTTTGAACAATTATTAATTCCAATGTGTGTTTTTTTTTCAGATTTAACCCAGTGGAGTTAATAATTATTCAAAGTGTATATACATTTTTGTTGGACACATCCTGTATATATCTAGAAACATTCCATTTCTTTCCATATCTACTGTACCGGTTATCATCTGTTTCCCGGACTACAGTGATAATCTCCCATCTGGTCTCCCTATATTCCCTCTTGCTCCCTCCAGCTCACTAACCACTAACCACAGTGACCTTTTGAAAATACTATCCCAATTATATCATTCCCCTGTTTAAATTCCTTCCATTGCTTTTGACTTCACCTAGGAAAAACTCCAAAAATATAAGTCCTACCACACACTTTGTGACTGGGTATTTGCCTGCCTGTCACACCTCAATTCTTGTTTTCTGTTTTATGGCCCTATTGTCATTCTCTCAATCCCTAAAATACAATAGGCTCTTTGCCTATCTCAGTACTTTGCATCTTCATCGTCCTAGAATTTTCTCTCTTCAAAAATTCACATGTGAAATCACCAAGATAACTCAATTATGCTTTAGTAGCAAACAACCCCAACACTGCAGTAGCTTATGCCTAATAACATTTATTTATCGCTCTCATGACAGTAGGTCTGATATAGGTCTGGGTGGCTCTTCTGCAAATGGAGACGCAGGGTTCTTCTAAATTGTGTCACCCCCATATTCAATATATGGCCTTTGCAATGCTGTGGAAAGAGAAGAAGGTATGGGTGATTATGCACGGGGTTTTCTTTGCCAGGCCTAGAAATGGCACACATCACATTGGCCCACACCCCACTGGCCAGATCACAATCACATGACTCTAGCTTAACTGTAAAGGAAAAAAAAATCATATTTCTCCCGTATGTCCAGGAAGAGGAAATGAGATTGGTGAGCATCAGGCCAGTCTCTGCCACATCCTGGTTAAAACCTACTCATCTTTTAAGAATCAGTTTAAATAGTACTTCCTTATAAAGATCTTCAAGCTCCTCTGACCTAAATTAGGACCCTGATAAATTCTACTGTAGCACCCTGTAATTTTCCTTTACAGCATGATCACAATGGAAAGTTTATATTTGCTTATGTAATAACTTAGGGCTTCTTTCAATTTCTAGACTGTAGGCTCTGTGTGTGCAAGAATTGCATGTTTTGCTTCCGCTGTGCCTCTGCTATCTACCACAGTACCTGATGTATAATTGGTGTAAAAGCGATTCAGTGAACAAATGGACAATTGTACAACCTCATCCCCTAGCTACAGATAGCACACTACTTGTGGAGAAGTAAGACAAATAAGCAGCCAATCATGGTTTTAGTGCAGCGATTTTCAACTGGTGTGCCACAAGAATTTCACAAACATCCAGGAACTGACTATTTAGTGAGGGCCACTGTCCTCTTTCCCCTTAGACTGTCAAATAAAAAAATGACAATGGCCAACACCAACAATAGCCATTTGGTTTGAATGAATAAAACATATACCTATTTTTTGTCAGATTGGCAAAAAATACCTTTTTTGGTGTGCTGCAGAATTTTAGTAATTAGTTTATATGGGCAATGAGATGAAAAAGATTGTAAATTGCTGGTTTAGTTGGATAAATGTTTCAGGTGGATTAGCCCTGGGAGCTGAGGGCAACTTGAAGGGGCTGGGAGGCTTCTCTGCTTAATCTCCCCTGGCAATCTAACCCTGAAGTCTGCAAACATGGCCTGCGGCTAAATCTGGTTTACTGCCTGTTTGTTTTTTTAATGGTCCCTGGTAAAGAGCTAAGAATAGTTTTTATATTTTTAAATGGTTGAAAAGAATAAGAATATATTGTGACACGTGAAAATTATGTAATTTCAATGTCCATAAATCAAGTTTTATTGGAACACAGCCATATCCATTAGTTTACTTACTGCTTTCAATAGCAGAGTCGAGTAGTTGTGAAAGAGACCACATAGTTAGCAAACCTAAAATATTTGCTATTTGGTCCTTTACAGAAAAACTTTGCTGTCTTCTGATCTAATCTATGCTTGGTTTAAAAGTACACGTCTATGTGAATGATGTCCAAGTAGTCATCTTTAATTCTCCTTTGTCGATTCTCAGGTCCACTTCCAGAAAGGAGGCCCCACAAATTTTATACCTGCAACAGTATTCTCACCCTATCTTTCTCCTTCTCTCTTCAGTCCACCCTTGTCAATGTTTTAAATGGTTGAAACATTTAAACTAAATAAAATATGCATTGCTTAGCATAATAGTCACCGTACTCCAGTCCTTACCTTTTCAGCTGTATCTTTCACATCATACTCCATCAGCCTTATCTATCACGTACCTTCAGGTTTATGCTCATGTGGAGAGCGGCTACAGTGTTTGGACAGCTTCAAGCCTCAGACTAATGGGAGGGCACAGTCCTCTCATGGCAAAGCTACCTGCAAGTCTTGGCAAAGCCATCCCAGCACAATTATAGTCAAAGGCTATCTCTGTAAGCTTGACCCTATAGTCCCAACCTATGGTGGCTCAGTGATGTGGGCTTGATAGATTTCAGGTGCATGTAATTGAGTAGATTGGAAACCCAGGAAAATGTTGTAAATATCTTGACCACGCCCTTACTTTGCTTAGTGGAATCTGGCTATAAAATAAAGACTCAGCTTCTAGTCTGTGGTACTGTTGCTAGCTCTCCATCAGAGAGGACAGTGTCCCACCCAGACCCAGCTTTTTTCTCTTGTCTGTGTTTTCTCAATCCTTCACCTCCCCATCTTAGGCTCACTGAACCTGGCTGAGCTGGCTCCACACATATGGCGCCCAACGTGGGGCTGAGTATGCCATGGCTGTGCCGGCTGGCCACATGCTCACAGTTACCATTTCTATGAAATGTCTGCTTCTGGTATTTCCATCGTTCCCATCCTTTAAATTGGTTATCTCAAATGCCTCCTCTCCTGAAAAGCCTTCCCCAGCATCTTTACTAAGAATTATTGGCATCAGTTCGGTTCTCTAACAGTTTGCATGACTGTTTTATTTCAAATTCTGCTTTATAGCTTCCTGTGTATATACACAGATTATCAGTTTTTTTCTCAGATTCTATTGAAAGCTGCTTGGGGAGAGGGGTTACGTTCTATTTTATTAACCTCTGCATCCTTTTAGTGCCTCGCACAAAAAGGAAATGTCTATTCTTTGCAAAAGCCCTCATCTAGAGCTGGGGAAGGCTTTTTGCTAAGAACTCCCTGAAAGTAAGCACAAACTCCACTTCACTTGTTTAGGGTTCACTACTCAGCAACCCCATTTTAAGAAACTATCTTGCCGCTAATGACACATCAGTGTGGCGTACCCAGGATCCCAGGTTCCTCCTGCGAACACGTGCAGGAGAAGCACTACCCTCCAGGCACCCTCTTCTGGTCCACAGTGATTGGCGGACCAAACGTTCCAATCAGCCTTCCCGCCTCTTTCAGCAACAGCCAATCACACACCCCGAGAGCCTCCTGACTACTAGACACTGTTTACTAACAGATAGAAGCTGGGGGATGGGGGCGTGACCGTTCTGGGGAGGTCAGAGAAGGGAAGGGAGGGTCCTGACTGCGCGTGCGCACCGGGGGAAATGGGCGGGGCAAACTCTCGGATCGCACCAATCGGAGTAGTCGCGCTCCTGCCTCTGCCGCCTCCCCGCCAAGCAACAACAATCCGAGGAGCGGGGCGGGGCGGGCGCTGAGGCGTCACAGCGGGCTGCCCAATGGGAGCCGCCTCCCAGAGACGCGCGCGCCTGGGGCCCAGTGAGCGCCGGCGGCTCGCAGGGCTCCGCCCCCTCGGTGGCTGTGGGCGGGGCGGCTGGAGGGAGGAGGCGGGGGAGCCCCGGGCGGCTAGGTTGCGCGGTACGAGCGGTGCCAGCTGGAGGGGGAGGAGGCGGAGGCGCGAGCCGTGCGGCCAGAGCGGGAAAGAGACTCCGCTGTGCGTCCGAGTTCGGGAGCCGCCGCGCCCCGGCTCCGGGGACTGCAGAGGGAGTCGCGCGGGGCCGGGCGCCCGCTGTCTGCCGCGTCCCCTCGGAGAAGTCTGCGGGACCCGAGAGGGAGAAGATGGAGGAGGAGAGCGGCAGCGGCGGCGGCGGCGCCGCGGGCACCAGCGGGGACGGCGGCGCCGCGGGAGAGCAGCTCCTCACTGTCAAGCACGAGCTGCGGACGGGTGAGCGACCCCGCCCTCTGCCGGGCCGGTCCCGCGCGGGGGCGCGCCCCGAGGGCTCGCGGGTGCTCGTGGGGCCGGGGGGCGCGGGGCCGGGGCGGGGCCTCGCGGGCGGGAGCCGGGGGCGGGGGTCCCGGGAGGGAGGGGCGCGCCCGGAGGAGGGTGAGGTCCGAAAGTTTTCCGCGGGGAGCCGGGGCCCGCGGGGCGGCTGATACCTGCCTGTTGGCACTGGTCTGCGGGGATGTCTCCGGGCGCCTGACCCCGCACTGGGGGACACATCTGTCACGGCGTCCTGTTGGGGGGAAAGGGGCGCCTTCCTCGGTGCGGGGTGCACGGTGCTGGGTGTGGGAGCGTTTGCGGGAGGTGGTCCCGGGGAGGGAGTTCTGGGGTCATCCCCGGGAGGTGCTGGGGACCTGGCCCGGGTGGGTGAAAGCGTGGCTCCTCGTGGGTGCAGGCTCCGGTGAGAGAGAGGGGAGCGGGCTGCGGGGACTGCACGCTTTGGGTTGCAGTGGTCGGGAAGCACTGGCCGTGGCCTCGGGATTCTTGCAAAGGTCTCGGGACAGGAAGGCTCCGTCAGCTGAAAGCTCGAGGCAGAAGCGACGCACCGGCCGGCGTGAGCGCTCGCGTCCCAGTGTGTGCGGCCACTCGAGTTGGCCCCAGCCGTGTACTTACTGTATTCGTGTGCGTCCCGCTTGTTCATTTTAGGAAACGCTTCTTTGGACGACTCAGGCACGTTTAGATTTTATATTTGTGGAGCCCAGTCTCGTAATGAGAGAGAGAGAGAGAGAGAGAGAGAGAGAGAGAGAGAGAGAGAGAGAGAGAGAGAGAGAATATATATATATATAGTTGATTTTTTTTACAGAGAGGAAGAGAGAGGAGAGGGATAGAGAGTTAGAAACATCGATGAGAGAAAAACATCCATCAGCTGCCTTCTGCACACCCCCCACTGGGGATGTGCCCGCAACCAAGGTACATGCCCTTGACGGGAATCGAGCCCGGCATCAGTCTGCAGGCCAACACTCTAGCCACTGAGCCAAACCGGCCAGGGCGAGAGATATATATTTTTTTAACTTCTGAACAGATACACCTGTAATGAGTTGTTCATGATTACTGTTAAATGTTCTTGGGGGCGTTTATAAAGGTTTTTGATTCACCTTGGGCATATCAGGATATTTATTTTGTGTGTAGACACTGCTCATATAGCGGGTTTCACCTTGTTGCTGTTTGGCACAGATTTTAAAGTTAGATCTGTCACAATTCTCTTCGTTTTTTCTTCTGATTGGATTGCCTGTCAGCCTTCCTTCCGCCGAGTGCCAGTGTGGTGACTTAATTTAAGAGGCTGTCAAATGGATGCTTCCTTGTACATACATTTTTTTGCGAATTTACGTTTGTTGGGCCAGTTACTCCATAGTCTGTTTGAGTTCCTAACAAAACCTGTGTAAGTTTGGTTGGTTTGATTTTTCTCTCTCGATTCATTAGGCAGCTGATGTTTTCAAAGGGCTATTAAAGTATTCAGTCAGTAAGCATGGATTCCATGTTAATATCTGATTTGTGTCAGGCTCAGTGTCGTGTGCTTTCTAGTGTGAAGATTTTGAATTTCTTTTTCTTGCCTTGCATAACGATTTGCTGATTTTTATATGTAGGATTGCTCTGTACAGCAAAAGCTACTTGAAGTCATACGCTCCTCAGCTCCTCAGCCATTGACCGTGGTACAACAAGCAGCTTTTTGCTAAATGACCAAAGAGCAACCTACTTATTAGTAGTCAACCAACTGCTGTTTCTGGGTTTTGCAAACAATGCTAGTTTTGTAGAAAACAATGAGTACTGCTTTATTTCCCTTTCTCTACTGTGTGAATCATCGGCTCGAAGTTTGCATTTCAGAAATTTTTCTGATGGATGGGGAGATTATACTGAATTCATTAGTGCTGTTAACTGTCAAAGGAAATGAATAATTCATTTTGATTTCTTGCTGAACATTGGAACAACTGACCGGATACAGTGGTCAAAAACACTGTTAAAATATGACTTGAAAGATTCACTCATCTGCAGCCAACTGTGCTCCTCTTGGCACATGATGCTACACAGGCAGCAAAGTAATCTGATCTGACAGTGGTCCCTTCTCAAAATGTGGACAAGTATATAGCCATAGCACGTCAGCAGTTGGTGATTGCCCGTTTGTGCCCCCAAACTGTATTGTGTGCCACAGGATGAATGAAAAAGCAATAAAAGTCACATGCAAGGACATGGAAGTTGTTTCGGTTTTGTAGCCCGAATGCGCATAGTATACCTGGACATGGAATTGGAAGACTTCACTCTAAGTTTCAGCTGTGCCGCTTACTCCCTCTGTAGCCTTCGACAAGTCTCTTCACTCTTTCAAACTCACTTCTCTCATCTACAAAATTTGAAACTTGAATAAGACACCGTTGGAAAAGTGCTAAATGGGTTGCTTGGCATGTATTAAGCGCTGAGGAGATGTTGGTTGAATAGAAATCTGAAAATCACTCCATAGCAGTATCTTTAAGTGTGTGAATTAATTCAGTGCAACTTGGAAAACAAATTACTCATTTGGTCTCAGGCTGTGTCACACTGCCAAGCTTTCATCTTTTTCTGTACACGTCTTCTTGAGTGGAGTGTGAACTCCACATAATCCCTGCTGCTGTTTAGCAGCCTATGCATATCTCTTTAATAACATCTAAAACACATGCTGTATCATCAGTTTACTTGGCTGTGCTGTGCTGTAAGGTCCTTGAGACCTTGTTCTTTGATCATATCCCATGTCAATTTTCAGCCCTTGGCATATAGTAAGTATGCGTTTGTTGAATGAATTCATAGAATGGATGAAAAGCCAGGACTGAGTCTAAGTATTCCCAGTACCTTGGATACATTAGCTGGTTGATAAATTGATGAAAGTGACTACAAAAGCTGAAGAATGAAGAGCAAATAATTGGTTAGACCAGTTAAAAGTGCGTTTCTTGAGCACTTTGTTTTCTAGACTAGATGGTACTAATGATACCAAAAATGACTAAGGAAATGTTTTCCTCTGAGGAGACCATGTAAACCAGTAAATAGGATACATTAGCATCTAATATAATAAAAGAGAAACATGCAAATTGACCGTTACCACCAGCCAATCAGAGCAGCTGTATGCAAATTAACCCAGCCAAGATGGAGGCCAACAGCCATGGAGTTAGAGCAAACCAAAGGCTTCTGTTGCAACTGCCTGCCTAGGCTGGCTGAGCCTCTGCTCACGGCCACGCCCACCAGCCAATCAGAGCAGCTGTATGCAAATTAATCCAGCCAAGATGGAGGCTGGCAGGGCGGCTCTGCACTGGGAGCCTCCATGGCCGGCCGGCATAGCTGTGCCAGGTGTGTCAGCTCAGTGGGAGGGGGGGTCCGGCCTGGGGCCTCCTCGGGGCATCCAGGAGCAGCTGTCCTGGGTCTGCTGCCTAGCTCTGCCCCCGGGAGCCTCCGAGGAGTATCCAGGAGCGCCTGTCCCGGGTCCACTGCCTGGCTCCACCCCCTGGGGGCCTCTGCAGGGTGTGCAGGAGCAGCCGTCCTGGGTCTGCTGCCTGGCTTTGCCCCCCCGGGAGCCTCTGCGGGACATCCAGGAACGCCTGTCCTGGGTCCACTGCCTGGCTCTGCCCTGGGGGCCTCCGCAGGGTGTCCAGGAAGACCCGTCCAGGGTCCGCTACCTTCATCCGCCCCCCAGGGGCCTCCACAGGGCGTGCAGGAGCGTCTGCTGCACAGTGCAGAGAATCCGAAGCCAGTTCACTGCCCAGCTCCACCCCGGGTGTGTTTGCTTAGCAGCAGGGCCCCACCGAGGGATTCTGCACCAGCATCCGCCCCTGGCTTGCCACCCAACTCTGCGCCAGGTGTGTCCCCTCAGCGGTGTGGGCCCACCAGGCGTGTGCAATCGTGGGCCCTCTGGTGGGAAACGTCTAGGCCTGCACTCACCAGCCTTCCCACCCCCCAGTGCACGAACACTGAAGGGGCTGTGGGCAGCCTGAAAATGGCCCTCAGCCCCTCACCCAGGCTGGCCAGGCATGCCAGCAGGTGGACATCCCTCCCGAGGTGTCCCAGACTGCAAGAGGGCACAAATTTTTGTGCACTGGGCCCCTAGTCTTTAATAATAAAAGTGTAATATGCTTATTAGACTGGACAGCCAAACGACCTTCTGGACGTCATTCCGGTTGAAGTCAGGGTGGCAGAGGTGGTTAGGGGTGATCAGCTTGCCTACTGCCCATCTTCCTCCAGCCACCAGAAAGCAGGGAAAACCCCGCGTTGTGGTCAGGCCAGCCTTTTCCTGCTCCCTGATCCCCGGAAGGGACCTGGGAAGCCGCCAAGCAGGCCGCCAACTCTTTCCCACTCACCCGTCCCCTGCTGCCTTCCTTTCCCACTTCCCGGTGCCGCCAAGGGGTCTGGGAGCTGCCAAGCAGGACCCCGGCCCCTGCAGCCTTGCTTTCCCGCTCCACGATGCCCTTC
>PVJC01039425.1:0-16269 GCA_004026665.1 Murina feae | reverse complement strand
AGACTGTCAATGGACATGAGGAAACATACATTGGAACCTCTAGTTGGAACC
Organism: Murina feae; assembly: GCA_004026665.1. Classification (NCBI taxonomy): domain Eukaryota; kingdom Metazoa; phylum Chordata; class Mammalia; order Chiroptera; family Vespertilionidae; genus Murina; species Murina feae. The sequence goes on along the minus strand of PVJC01039425.1, from coordinate 16,218 downwards.
GGCAAAAATAAAAATGTTTTACGTCGTTGTCGTGTGTGTGCCGCTCATAAACTACGCAGTGAAACGCGGTACATGTGCAAGTTTTGTAATGTACCCCTGCACAAAGGAAAGTGTTTCGAACGCTACCACACAGTGGCGGGAAAATGCCTGCTTACAAATTGCCCCCTCGACCAGGAGTTTGACTGCTTGCTATGACATGTGCTGAGCACCAGGGGGCAGTGCAGAACATGGTGGGCATCAGCGACAAAGTGCTGGCAACAGGCAGTAGTGGAGGCAAGGCCGGCCCCAATGGGCTTCTGGCTGAATCTTCCGGGGCCATAGCCGCCACCGCAGGGGCTGGTTGGTTCCCTGTGGGTTTGCACAAGAGCTGGTCTACAAGCCTGGCTGGGAGAGAGTGCACTGCCGGCCCAGCTTCCATGCAGTGCCACTGGGGGGCCCAGAGGCCCACGCTGCTCCCTGGCCGCAGCATCTGTCTGTGCCTACCGCATCTCCACATGGGGACTCAGGTGCTATGACTCAGGTGGAGGGGGAAGCATAGGGGCCCAGGAGCCCAGGTGCTGCCCAGGGCCCAGAGTCAGCTGGGACCTGCCCTTCCACGCCAGACGCTTGTGCTTCGATCGCTGGCCAGGCCTAGGGACCACACCCGTGCACGAATTTCAAGCACCAGGCCTCTAGTATTTTAATAATATATAACATCTGCCATTTCTTTTTGTAAGCCTTTTGCCAGCATATATACAGGTAGTCGATGAACCAACATAAATTGATTAATATGTCCTCCAAATTTATGTCAGTGGAGTTCCCAAATGATAACTCTGTTGATCCCTAAGGAATCCTTCAGATACTTCTAGATTCAAATACATGGTTACTGATAAATGATTAACTCTTCAGAGGTAAAAAGAAACAGTCACAATGTCCTTTGTTTTCTGACTGAAAATTTCAAAAACATCTATTTCCATTTTCACTGACTGCCAGCACCGTTTGATCTAATAAGACTTCCCCGTCAGACATGTAGGAGAAAACACACAAACACGCACATGCATGCAAATATATGAGGAGCAACACCGAAGCTTCTCGGTGTTACTTGTGACCCTTTAAGACAGCCCATTCTAATAATCAAATTTCATGCAGGTCAATGAAAAATCCATTTCTTTCTCCCCAATTGCCACACAAGCGGTCATTTGTTTCATGAGCGCTTTCGTTGTCTGAAACACCACTTTATTTAAACTCTGTCTACAGAGTCAGGAAATGAACATTTGTCCCTAGGTAGTTCTCTATCTTATGTCAAGACAGAAGAAAAATACAGGAAATCAGCGCTATCTGTATTGTGATGTCATGTTTGACTGTTACAATTTTGAGTGGACCAAATTTCTTTGTTTTCAGTTCTGGTAATATCATGTAGTTACATGAAGAGTAATTTATTTATTTACGTTGGTTGAATCAGTTGCTACGTCACTAAATTAGATGTGTCAGTATTTTCTGCATACTTTTGTTCTTTTCAAAACTTGTTTCTAATATGATCCCATATCATCCTCCATTTCTCTACTTTTCCCAAACACACTGGCGTTATAGCAACTGAACTCATATTTTCTGTTGGTTACTTGTTTTCCTGCACCCTTTTTCATGACCCGTAAGGATTCGTGGGAGTTGCAGAATCTTCCACAGCTACCTTGAGAATGAGATGATTTTACGAATTCCCACAGCATGTTAGAGGCACATATTCTCTACTAGACTAGAGAAATCTAAAGGCAAGAATTAAACTGGTTTCATTGGAGAATCCCCAAGGCCTTGCGCACAGACATTAAATATTTACTACAAAGCGAATAAGCCAGAAGAAGGAGAAGGAGAAGGAGAAGGAGAAGGAGAAGGAGAAGGAGAAGGAGAAGGAGAAGGAGAAGGAGAAGAAGAAGGAGGAAGAGGAGGAGGAGGAGGAGGAGGGGAGGAGAAAATAGATTTCAAAAATTTCATTTGAAGTTAAAAGATTAAAAAGCATAAATGGTAGTGGCTGCTACTTATTCATTTCATTTCCTATCTGCTTTTGATCAGTTTTACAGAGAATCAGGGGGATATATGTGCAGACACCGGCACTGGTAGAACTTTGATTTCACCTGTCTTCGCAGTGTACTGATCAATATAAGTAAAATGACCCAACAAAGGGGCCACAACATGCCCATTTCTGTTCATTTTACAAATTTAAAAACTATCTAAGTTTAAACAATTAAAAATAATCAGCAATCTTTCTTTTAAAGAAGACAATTCCATGGTTTGGTATGTCATGGACTATTCACCTATTCTCAGTCACACAGAACTGATCATGTGGAAACACGTACGCTTATGGCGTACGCAGGCAAACAGCTCCACTGCACAAAGAGGACATGCATTTCTCTCACACATTCGTGAGGGTGAAGGATGAGCACACTGTTCAATAGTCAGCTTTTCCTAAATCAGAAGCACCTGTGGACATACGCTGGCACCGAGCAATTTGGGTAAGAGAATGAGACTTCTGGAATAAAACCTCAGCAGGCTGGGAGGGAATGCCATGAGAATGAGAGGACAGACCAGAGGCAGAAAATCAGAACATCTGAACAAAAGGCTTCCACACATCAAGCCAGGTTCCATTTCCCTAGACACTGTTTTCCCAGGCAATGGTAAGAAACAATCAAGGGGGTAAAATATTTTTGCCTTTTCCCAATTCCAACAGAAATTGTCTATCATGTGGGATAGTACTTAGAAACTAACACCCACCCACCATCTGCATGTGGTTCCAAAGACACAGGTTCCATTCCTGACTGAAAGTAGCTGGGTGCCTTGGTTGATCGCCAGATGCCGATTGTGCCTAGAGAAAAACACAGTCACCACTACACGCAGGTGGGCTTAAGAGTTCCCTCAGCTCAGACATCCGGAGCAAGGTGATGTCCATCTGGGGATTTTTATTTCTGTTCATACTCTAGCCGGATCCCACAAGGAGACATGTCAGTGATGGACTGAGTTTGCCTACAAGGGGACCCCAAGTAGATTTCAGCAGAGTAATTTTCTTCTGTGGGCTTTTGAAACAACCGCGTTAGTCTGATTTCCCTACAGAAAGCCCCGTCAGAGGTTGCAGAAGTTGTTTGTGCTTCGCCCTCTCTAAATGATTTGCAAATTTATTCAAACGCAATACGAGGAGATGCTTTATTTGTTGAAATAACTGTCGGCGGTGCCCTGCACAGAAGGGTGAGGTACATCAAGCAGAAACACGGACAGAAATACACTGGTTTAGAAACTCATAAATCCTGATTTGAATCTGCCAACCTGAAAGCCATGGACGGCCTGAATAAACTATTTTCCCTAAATGCTACATCTGATTAAGCCATACCATTAAATGACAGCTGAACTTTAACATTAATATGATATTATTTAAATAACCGCATGATTTTTTTTTACACTAAAAATGATGAATGATTCCTAGACAGCTCCACTGACATGAAGAGGAGGACTCTTTAATGAGATTTGACGAAATGGAGACATATGCAGAATGCTCGTTACAGCTCCCATGGCGGGGCCTCCCAGGGAAGCCAGGGAGGGTGCTCCCTTTTTTCTTTCTTATTGCTATAGGCACCGAAGCATTCCTTTCACTAGCCACTTCTCTGTGGATTTTGAGTTTTTCTGGGTCATTTATGTATTACTCTTAATCAGAGAATTGGGTGGTTTATGGTCCTGAATCACGACGATATGTGCAGGAAAAGGAGGGGTGTGTGAAGTTGGGTCAACACTGGCTGAGACTGCCCAGAGCTTTAGACTCCCTGCTGATCAGCCTGATAGAGAAATCACCTCGGCCTTGGAGACTCAGCAACCCCACCTTTGATTGGTTCTTGTGCGATCAATCTCTAACCCAGCAAACATACTTTCAGCAAATTATTATCTATCGACACACGATCAGAGAAGATTTATTTTCAAACAGTCGTCTCTACAGTATCAATGAGAAAAATGATTCTCTTCTTTAAATTCCAATTAAGCTATTCTAGAGGCAATTCTCAAACCCCCCCCCTCACATTTCTATCCACAGCTCCAAATGAAAGGTTATGCTTCATAATGCTCTTATTTGTTAGACTCTGAATGTAAAATAATTACATGTTGAATATACCGAAGGAAAAATGGCTCCAATTTTCAGACCAATGGAAACAAAATTACCTGCACTCATTCATTTCTTTCCAAGCTCTCCCAAATATGTTCCACCAAAGTTTAATTACACATATAAAGCATTAACATTTGTTTGCTCACACATGTGAATTCTGATTATCCAGATTGCTTTAAATTATAAAAACCATCTTGGAGTATGCATAAAACCGAGACATTGCCCCAAATAGCATCACTTAAAAAAGAAATGAAAACAAAGGCAACGACACAGAGCTAACCCAGGGCGCTCCTGATACTGCAGGCCGGCATTCCCTCTCTAAGCAAGAGACTACTGGAACAGAAAATAAAATCACGCAGCTCCTGCCATGGGCCTTCCTCAGGCTATGAAAAAATACTTCATGTCTAACCCTAATTTTTTCCCATAGCTGGAGGTAACCCCTCTAGCTCAAACCTTTTCTCTAATCTAAGGTGCGCAGAATGTATCCCTCTCCAAACAAGAGTTAATATCAGTGCTCTGGCATTTCAAAAGGGTCTCAACACAGGGTACCGAGAGCGGAAGCCTGCATGCTAGAAAAATGCCCGGTTGCAACAAGAGGAGAAACACAGTTAAAAAAAAAGAGAGAGAGAGAAAGATGGGTCCCTACCTTGCTCTTACCTTCGCAACATCCCCGTCAGGACCCTGGAGCTTTTCCCCAAGTTAGCGTCTGTTTCCCGAAGCTAGGAGGAGAAGCATTAAAATAAAACAAAACTGAAGGCTACTGGATTATTTTTTAAAGTGCACTGGCAAACAATAATTTTCTCTCATGATAAAAAATCTAATTCATAAAAAATGCACTGAAATACATTTTTGACACATGTTCCATCTCTGGAAATTTTTAGATTTAGAAAACTACATGAGATTGATAATCCCAAAAGCTTTAAACTGGATACTTGAACTGGATATAAAAGCAAATGTCTCAAAGGCTGACAAAGTTTGATATATACAGGTAATTTTTAGTTTTTCTATTTGTGAATGTGCAAAGTTCTGGTACTATAAATGGAAGCAGAGTGAATTGAGAAAGGATGAGATCAATGTTTTTAGATTTCACTCCAAAAGACCCAATATACTTCAAAATTGCCCTCAATGACCTTTTCAGCAGTAGAGCTAAATAAAATGTTGATGTGGGAGCATTTCAGGATGGGGCATGAAGAGGCAACTTATTCGTTCTAGATCCCATGGTCTTCTGTTTTGTCTTCTATCCCTCCATCCCTCCATCCTCCTAGCCATCTATATATATAAAAGCCTAAGAGACTGTCAGGTAGCTATGATGGGCACTGACTATCAGGGGGCAGATGCTCAATGCAGAAGCAGAAACCACAGGCATGGAAACATGGAACAGACTGATGAATCTCAGAGGAAATGGGGGGAGGGTGGGAAGAGATTAACCAAAGATCTAGAGGCCCCAGGCACCGGTGGAGTCCCTCAGCTTGGCCTGCGGGGATTGGGCCGAAACCAGCCCTCTGACATCCCATGAGGGGTCCCGCATTGCGAAAGGACACAGGCCAGGCCAAGGGACCCACTGGTGCATGAATCCGTGCACCGAGCCTCTAGTTTTCATATATACTTACATCTATGTGATTGTGACTGTCACAAAGACCCTTAGTTTCATGTCTTATCATTTACTGAATTTGTGAAAAGATTATATCACTTCTACTTACTCTTTCACGTGCTCTCTGTATCTTTTCTCTGTCATGACTGAGGTTTTCCAACATCTCCTGGCCAATTTGCTCTATGGAAGAGAAAATTTGAGTAATGAAAGATGACTTTGGGTGTGAAATAACTTTCAGCAGAAGTACCAAAATGTTAAATAAGTTTGTATGACACATCAGACACATATTTATTCATGTACTTGAAAACCATTTAAAAAGTATTTGATGAATTTACCTATTTATCATAAGTATGATGAGATGTCATTTAAAATTCAACCTACAGAACATGACCACCATGGCAATGATGAGTTAGAGGTGATAAGACTTGCTCAAGGCCACCTCAGCATATCACTTGCCAAGACAGACAGTCCAGGTCCAATGGTCTCTCTGTTATCATCGTGACATTTAGCCTTTGGTTTTCACAGGCTATAAATAATGTTAATGGTTCTACTCTACCTTTCCTCCTTCACTATTGCCCTGTTTTGCATATGTAAATGAGACTCCATTTACAATAATGTTGATTTTATCATATTTCGCACACATAAATAGTCTTCCTACCCTCAATTACTGCAGCTTATTGGTAGTAGAACTCTCTCTAGGCATCTGCTCTCTTGAAGTTTAGTGTGTTTTCAGCTCCCCTGGATAGTTGAGATAGGGTGAGGTGCACTTGTTAATAAGTAGTTGAAGAGAGCTCAAGCTGGAGACAGAAGTCTAGACATTTATACGGTATAGGCAGGTAGGAATCTTCATTAAAAAGCCATACTGCTGAGTTCCAATGAGGTTTCCCCCTGCTGTGATCATCCCATTTGGTGGCAGTGGAAGGCTCTTTTCTGACTGCAACATCTTTTACGAGACCTGACACATATTCAGTTGCCTTGAATACATTTTTCTCGGATTCATTCTCCATCACCTGGGAGGTACCTTATTCTATCACAGAAGAATGGTAATCTGCCTCTCTTCTAGACTTGGCAACTTGTGTGACTACTTTATTCTAAATTTCCTTTCTTTTTCTCTTGTATTGTCTTTTTATCTATAACCTGTAACAGTAATCTCTGGGTAATAAATTTACAGAGATATTCAAAATGTATTTATTATAACAATAACTAATTTAATAAAGGCATTAAGAAATCACCATGTTAGTTATTTGATTTATGTGTGCATACTGCCATACTTTTTAGAGGGTCACCCTAAAACCGTGAGGCCATATTGAGAGCTTAGGCTGTGACCTCACTGCTTGAGCCTAAATCCCAGTGCTGACACTAGCTGTGTTGCCTTGCACAAGTCACCTAACTTAGTTGTGCCTCATTTTCTTCATCTCTAAAATGGGGATAAAATATATTTCTGTATTATGGGGTTGTTGCAAGAGTTAAGATAATCTAGTTAAAAAATTTAGCATAGTGACTGGTCTATAATAGTAACTATTTGTTGAATGATAATAATTGAATAAAAAACCCAATGGACTATTATGACCTTGACCTCCTCTTATCCTGTGTCTGCTATAACCCATTTGAACTGCAATTTTATTCATAGATTAAAACATCTGTCCTACCTTTCTAGTAGAATTACTGTTATAGCCAAATACAATAACCTAAGTGAAAATGCTTTAAAAGCTATAGGGTACCATATACATGTATGTAATTGTGTAGTCACAAAATCAATGCACTCAACGAATACTCCAGGAGTCCAGAACTCTGTGCCAGATTAGATGTTGGGGATAAGCCCTTGCGCCGCAGGAATTTTCAGGCTAGTGGTGAAGATTTAGCAGTTAAAGGGCAAGTGTTATATTTGCATTTCACGGCATATCAGATAAAGGAATGTACCATAAATTCCTTTCATATAGAAACTCCAAGTAGTAAGAAGGGTTAAGTACAATAACATAAGTCTATTTTTGATACCTATAAAACTCTGAAAATTCTTTCCAGTGGACTACTTTCCCATTATAATATCTCCTCTCAGACGGACATTAGCTTTCTATTATTACCTCCATGCAATTTATCTCGAAAGTAAAATTGGATAAGATATGTGATTCCCAGGGGAGACATCACAAAAGTTGGAAGATGACACTGGTAGTTGAGAAGGGAGGAAACAACGAGGGTTGATTTTTTTTCTTTTTTTGCATTAACAGCTATAATATTGAATTGTGTTACTATTAGGAACTACTGTTACATTGAATTCCTTTAATCAACATAATATAACAATTTTAAAAAATATTTTTATCGATTTAAGAGAGAAAGGGAGAGGGACAGAGAGACAGAAATATCAATGATGAAGGAGAATGACTGATGGGTTGCCTCCTGCTCACCCCTACTGGGGAAGGAGCCCAAAACCCTGGCATGTGCCCTCACCGGGATTGAACTGTGACCTCAAACACTGAGCCACGCTGGCTGGGTAATATAGCAATTTTAATTCGTTTTTAACTTAGAATCCCTGATATTGATGAACACCTTCAACACTGGGATTATTGCAGCGAAATATTATTTATATAATCTTTTTTCCTATCAAGATTGATGGTATTATAATATATTATTTCAAATGAATAGGAAGTAGGAGATTATTAGTCCTACTTTATTATTATTATTACTATTGCGTTTCACCAGTATAATGTTCCCAATAAGTATTTGTGGAATAAATCAAGCAATGAGAAAAATGAAATAAAGTAAAAAATGGAGTATATAAAGGTTTGTGATCTATTCCTGCTCTCCAAGCATATCCAGTGTGGCACTGGAGAAGTTCACATTGTTAGGCAGCTAACAGATCCACAGTTCTATCAGGGGGAAAAACTCCATTCTGACTGGATCTATAGTCTGACACCTAAAATATCAGTGGAACAAGAGGCAGAGAGCCCAGGCCTTTTCAGGAGGCATAAATCCCTCCCTCAATCTCTTTGTCTCCTGGGAAATATCTCAGCATCCTAAGTGTTAACCCTGTTTGGGAAGAGAAAAGATATTGGCAAGGATGTACAAGTCCTGGTCTTAACACACAAATAGACATTGGTTGGACACAACTATTTTTTTTATTTCTTACTTGCTACCTTCAATTATAATATCCCGACAAAGAAAATTTCAGGCCAAACATATTAGAAATGCATACTCTTATAGAAAAAAAAAAGAACTTTTCAAAGAAAGTTATGTAAGGTTTTTTCCTTCCCATTAGGTATTTCCCTATTCCAATCAAACCAAAATAAAACAAACAACTTAGAGGGGATCTTTTAAAAATAGATTATCTTAAAAAAAATAGATTGTCCTTGGTCAGAATAGTATTAGGCATTTAGAGATTATTTTATTTAAAAATTACTAACATTGTTAAGTTTACTTTTTCTTGAATAATTTAATTTAAGATGCAAGCATTCACCAAGACACCAATGAAGAACACAAGCTCACAGGCCTACACCAATGCAGATGCAATACCTGCATCTAGAGTTTTCAGTTTCAAACTTTCAAAGTACCTTTAGAGTGGGAATAGCCATATTCCCTTTATTAAAATAATTTGAGAAATTATAAATTGTAGAAATACTCCACTGTTGACTGTGTGAGGATCGTCTTGAGAGTCAGAAACAACAGGAACCAATGCTGCCAGCTGGAATTCTCCATGTCAGCGTGAGCATGATGAATGGATTCAAGGGGAGAAAAGTTCCTTCCTGCACTTCTCAGTCCTTGCCACAGGGGTGCTCAGAACCACCCTGGGAGCAGGGCATTCCAGTGTATAAAGCGAGCCTTTGTTTTCACAATGACCCAGAATGAATCATATTCTTGATCCGTGGCCCTTTTTTATTGGGTCACAAACTGCAAAATGGGTTTTGACTAACATTTCCTCTCTTTTCCAATATATTTGGGGGGTGAGGGGAAGAGGAGAGTATGCAATAGGCATTCAGCACTTTCCTGTCCCATAAAGGAATGAAGCAGTTAGCGGGGAACCACAAATCTAGCAAGTTAATGTCCTGAAGGATGGGCCTAAGATAGGATTTATTTGAGGAGCTTGTACCACTGAAAGCATCATTGCTCTCCATTCATAAAATAATCACGCTACCGGAACCACCATGAGACTGACCTAACATAAAAAATATTATTAAACTTGTATTTTGGAGAGGAGCAGTTTAAAATACTCTCTATGAGAAGGAGAACTGATTGTTGCTCATGTTTCTTTCAGGTAGACTGTGATAAGTAAGGAATGAAAACTGTAATACCTGAGCTTCTCTGTCCAATAGGGTACCTACTGGCCACGTGGGGATATTTAAATTAATTAAAATTAAGTAAAACTTAAATTCAGTTCCTCCATAGCACTACACACATTTCAAGTACTCAATAAGTACATGTGGTAATGGTCACTGTATTGGAAAAACACAGAAATACCCTTTTTAGAAAGATCCCAAATCCCTGTCTTTAAGACCCACTTAGAAGAAATAAAGAAGTAGTCATTGGGATTAATTTAGGTAAAACACATCCTTTTTCTGGGCCTCAGTTTAGAGAACCTTTAGTGCCCCTTCTGTCTCTGGAATGTTAGCATTCAACGACTCTATATAGTGAAATCTTACTGTCTCCTTTTCTCTATGGCGCATTAAGCAAACCAGAGCACAGAGAGACAAATGAGGTCCACAAATGCATTCTCATCCCCTGTCTCCCCTTCCCCTGCCCCATGTTAAAACAACAACCAACTCAAACTTCAATGCTTTCAAGCAGGTGACATACTCTGCAGCTTATCCAAATCGACAGTGTTGGACTGACTGCTTCATGCAGCAGCCTGCTTGGCCTCCGCGGATGTCTGCATTAACTATGGAGTATAAAATACTTACAAGTGCTTTGATGATGCCACTATTCTAGGAAATTCTATATGTTCATATAAACTGAAGGTAAACTTATGCATTCTTAGTAAAAATACTAGTAAAGCAAAAAAAAAAAAAAAAGTATCCAAGGTACAGGTTTCTTTTTTCTTTCTTTTTTTTTAAAAAAAGAAATTACGATTTAACACCATCTCTTAGCAGGTGAGTACATATTCTATTTTGCTTTAAGATGATCAAATCTATCATTAAGCAATTAAAAAAAGCAACAGCACCACTTTCATCAAAGTCATAGCAGCGGAACCTCCCCTCAGTTACCCGGTTTGCTGCAGATAATTAATAAACACTATTCCCAGAGCCCGCAGACATCAGTCAAGGAAATTCTACTATCAGTAATGATGCTCTGGCATGAGCAGGTACTATGTAAATTGAGGTTGTTAAACAAAAGGAACCATGTTAATTACAGCTCCATTCAAAGATGAGAATGAATCAGCTCTATTCTATGGAACAAGACCAGAGCCCCAGGAAAGACATTCCCTTTTCACAATTCAGTGTAAAAGTCAGGAGATGAAGTGGCAGACAACCTGAATGGGCAAAACTGTCAAAACACATCCCAAAGGCTCACTTGTGGAATGTACCAAACACTCATTTACTTAACAGATAAGGGAGACACGAACAGCATCTTCTAGATCCCTGGTTGAATGAGTCAGTCATTCTGAAAACAAAACAAAAAGTGCCGTACACTATTGACAAGTGCCTAGAAAGTAATTAGAAAGCCTTTCTGAGAAACCATTCCAGGCAGAGCTGTGAACTGTACACATTTCTATCACTGAATGGACAACATTCTAATTATCTCCTTTCTCGGAAGTCACAGTTGGGTAGACCGCAGAACTTCTGTGACTGGCAAACATATTTTGTTTTTATGAAACACAATTTTAAGCATTTCCTAACATTGGAAATGGTATAAAAAAAAAAAATCAACAACCCAGGAGATGTCATATAGAAAGACTTCTAGCTTCTTTTACAATTTGGAAGATGAGCCTGCACTGAGTCCACTCTCCCCCATGTACTTGAGTTGACCATGGTTGTTGTGAAAAGTAGGCAATCTGAAGATGACATCCCAACCTCCCCTCCCGTCAGCCCACCACTCACATACACTTACAGCATAAAACATATTTATGATCAGAGCCGAACAGAACACTTTGCTCAGTGTTTTGGCAAATAAAAACACAGAAACTCAATGTTATATGTGAATACAACACAATACCAGGGTCATTGGCCTTGGTTTCCCTTCTCTTGATATTTCCTTCTGTGGTCCTAGCTTGAATTGAAGCTAGAAGGGAAAAGTGGCCCAAAGGGCAGAATCACTCCTCTCCTTTCCATTCAGGTATGTGGCAATTAGATGCATGTCAATATGTAAACACAGGTAATAGACACACATAGCTTGTAAGCTTCAGGTTTAAATACTGAAAATCATTGAGATCACGTCAATTTGAAATATGAACTGGCTTCCTTCACTTAGCTTAATGTTTTCAGGGTACATTCATGTTGTAGCAGGTATCATACTTTTTTGTGGCGGAATAATATTCCATTGTATGGATAAACCACATTTTGCTTATCCATTCATCTGTTAATATTTTGGTTGTTTCTACCTTTTGGCTATCGTGAATAGTACTGTTATGAGCATTTGTGTACAGATATTTGTGTGAATATATGTTTCAGTTCTTTTGGGTATATGCTTAGGAGCAAAATTATTAGATGATACGGTAATTCGTGTTTAACTTTTTGAGAAACCACAAGACAACTTTTCACATTTTACATTCCCACCAATAATACACAGGATTCCAATTCCTCTTCACTCACAGTTTTATACCCCTTCCCCCTTTTTAAGTATAGTGATCTTAGTCGTGTAAAGTAGCACCTCATTGTGGTTTTGACTTGCATTTCCCTAATGACGAATGATGCCGAGCATCTTTTTTTCATGTGATTATTGGCCATTTGTATATCTACTCTGGAAAAATGTCTATTCAAGTCCTTTGTCCATTTTTAAATTGGCTTGCCTTTCTGTTGTGGAGTTGTAAGAGTTCTTTATACACCCTAGATGCCAGACCTTCGTCAGATATGCAGTGTGTAATGTACCTCTTATTCTGCAGGTCGTCTTTTCACTCTCCCCATAGTGTCTTTGATGTCCAGAAGTTTTAAATTTTAATAGAGTCCAATTTCCCAATTTTTTCTTGTGTTACTTGTAATTTTGGTGTCATATTTAAGAATCCATTGTCAAATCTAGGCCATGAAGATTTAAACTCATGTTTTCTTCTAAGGGTTTCATAGTTTTAGTTCTTGCACTTGGGTCTTTGATTTGTTTTGATTTAAGTTTTGTTTCTGGCTCGAGGAAGGAGGCCACAGGGTTATTACTGACTCACACGAGATATTTGGAATTCATCTGAAAGAAGTTACCATCTTCTTAAACATTTTACATAATTTTTAAAATTCTAATTTGTATCCTAACTCAAAGCCTGGACCAATATTTTCACTGAATCATAAATTAAAGTATGTTTTATTCAGTATTTTTTTTCCCAGTATTTTGACCTTCTGAGCACTCTGAAAGCAGACACCTAGATTACAACATGAGGAAGGAATATATATACATATAGGCATACTTTGTTTTATTGTGCTTTTCACATACTGTGCTTTATTTTTATTTTTTAAAAACAAATTGTAGGTTTGTGACAACCCTGTGTTGAGCAAGTCTGTTGGTTTAACTTTTTTTTCTAACAGGTTCAGATGATGGTTAGTATTTTTTAGCAATAAAGCATTTTTTAAAATTAAGGTATGTACATTGTATTTTACACACTTTACAGACTACAGTGTAGTGTAAACATAACTTTAATGTGCACTGGGAAATCAAAAAATTCGTGTAACTTGATTTATTGCAATATTTGCTTTATTGTGGTGGTCTGGAACTAATCTGTAGTATCTCTGAGTTCGACCAGTGTTGAATAAAAGGAAAAAACAAACTTTTTGAGTCTGTAGAGACACAGAACAATGGATACAGGCAGAGGACTGGCCTTGACCATCAATGCTGCTGAATTCAAGCATTAAGAAACACAAACACAGAGTTTTGCCCTAGCCAGTTTGGCTCAGTGGATAGAGCGTCGGCCTGCAGACCAAAGGGTCCCGGGTTCGATCCCGATCAAGGGTACGTACCTTGGTGGCAGGTTCCTTGGGCCCTGGCCCTAGTCGGAGTCAACCAATCAATGTGTTTCTCTCACATCGATGTTTCTCTCTGTCCTTCCCTCTCTCTTCCACTCTCCCTAAAAATCAATGGAAACATGTCTGTGGGTGAGGATTAACAACAATAACAAAAATCCCTCCACAGAGTTTTGACCTAGAGGATGATCAATAGTCAAAAACTATCAGGCAGGAAACCATGTTGGAAATTTTGGGAGGAAAACTGAGAAAGTGAGAAGATTGATAAAAGGTGGCTTAGAAATGAAAGAAATTAGCATTTGGAAATAAAAATTCAGAGAGAAAAAATGTCTGTTTCTTTAATTTTTCAACAAAATGTCATTCCTGCTATCCACATCACTTCGTCCTGAGAGCAAAGTCAACAAACATGTGCCATTCATGCTGCCATTCTTTAATCCCAACACCCGGCAAAGAGCACTAACCAACCACATTTCCTGGAACAGAGAGCACTAACCAACCACATCACCTGGAACAGAGAGCATTAACCAACCACATTGCCTGGAATACAGAGAACATTAACCAACCACATTGCCTGGAACAAGAAAGCACTAACCAATCACATTGCCTGGAACACAGAGAGGATTAACCAACCACATTGCTGGAACAGAGAGAGGATTAACCAATCACATTGCCTGGAACACAGATAGCATTAACCAACCACACTGACCCAGAACAATGCTTGCTTGCAACTAGCCAGTCCACACAGTGCACCAGGCAATCCACTCCAATTGATCAGGATAGGCACAGGGGACAAGACCTATTTGTTATCCTGGGGCTCCAGTACTGAGTCTTTTTCACTTGACATCAGAGAATAGCCACTTTCAGCATCCAGCTCGTCTCTCATTCTTAAATCCTCTGCCATTTATTCCCTTCAAAAGTCTGAGTGAATGAGAGGACTGAAATTGGAAGGGGACAGTCAAAGGCACAGGCTCTCCTCTGGGATGAGTTTCTTTGTTTAGGGTCAGACACATTTATAGACCTTTTAATAAACACAGTTGTGTTGACCTCTTTCCAGGCTGACGAAATTAGAATCTCTGGAAATGGGGCTCAGAGACGTATTTTCTTAAAAACTGCCACAAGTCAAGTTAAACGCTTTGTTAAGGACTGTTGGCCAACATTCCTTAGCATTCTATAATTCTACATATCTGGCACTGTTATAGAAATTTACCCCTTTAACTCTGGGTTTCTTGGACTCGAAAGATTTACTTAGGAAATAATGAAACAAGGAATATTTCCAAGTTGTCTCAGTTAAGTTGATTTCAAGGATAGGATTCATCACATTTCTTAGTGTCTTATTTAAAGACCACCACCACACTTCTTCCTCTTCCTGATTTAAAAACATTTTTTTGACAGTACAGGAAATAATTCATTTTTACTATGAATAATGTAAGCTATGTAATCCAACTTATCTTTTTCTTTGGCCTGAATCCTAGGAAGCTCTGGTGAGTTTAATCCTTAATTGTTACAACATTATTCTAGAATTTTTTTATACAGCAAGCCCTTCTCCCACTCAACAATGGTCCAAATCTCCCCTTTACTTCTTGGCTTGCCATCTGTCCTGGGTTAATATTTTCTGTTCTTGGTATGACTATCTGGTCTTTTACCACAAGCTACTTCCTTTTGTGGAAGTAGATAGGGCATAGATCAATCGACAAACAGAAGCAAGCCAGATTGTGAAGACAAAAGATTCTTGGGTCTCAGACCCACAGCTTCTAACTCTGTAGGTCGGGGATGGGGCCCAAGAAGTTGCATTTCTAATAAGTTCCCAGATGATGCTGTTGCTGTTGGGACTATGCCTTGAGAACCGCTGGTCTAGAGTAGGAGTCTGCAAACTAGGGCCCTGAAGCCAATCCATCCTGTGGCCTGTTTTTGTAAATAAAGTTTAATTGAATCACATGTAAATAAGCCAGAGCAATCTATAGAAAACTCTAAAATCTAAGGGGGGAGTTTATAGTATATCATGGAGCAGACAAAAAGACAAACACATTTTATTCTTGACCAACTCTAAAGCAGAGGTTCTTGCCTTTTAGACATGACATTTGAGAGGTAGAAGTGAATGAAACCCAACACAAGGGAATTAGTAAACAAATGGAGAAAAGCATAACAAAAAAATAGATGAATTTATGGTATATTGTGGCAGAATTTTAAGGTGAAGTGACCTTGGTGTTATTTTTAAACTTGAGAATATGGCCCATGAAAGATCCAAGCCTAAATTATTGTCTTCCTAAAAAGAATAAAAGATATGAAGAAGCTAAAAATTCCCTAATATTTATGCTATCCTTCTGGCTTTATTTTTTTAAACAATTAAATTGATTTTAGTATGAGAGAGGAGGGGAGATGCAGGGAGGGAAGGATAAGGAGAGGGAGAAAGAGAAGGAAGAGAGAGAGAGAGA
>PVJC01039424.1:0-16270 GCA_004026665.1 Murina feae | reverse complement strand
AAGCTGAGGTGGGCTGAGGTAACGAAACCTCCTCTGCTTCACCTCGCAGCGCAGCGTCTATAATGAGACTTTGTTACTCTTAGTAAGGCAGGCCAGGCTGCTGTTCCCTTCAGCTCCCGAGGATTCTATGATTGTTACATTATTGAAACATGTTTCGGAGCCTGCCCGCCAAGGGCCGAAAACAGTATCGCTTTCGCTCTTGCTGCAAGGGACGCTGCCTAAACGTTTACTCAGGTCCGTGAGTGGCGGCCGCCATGTTGGCTGGGCTAATTTGCATACAGCTGCTCTGATTGGCTAGTGGGCGTGGCTTACACTGTCTCGGAGAAACGGTTAATTTTACTATTTCACTTTTATTAGTTTAGATATTTTCTTTCTTCTTGGGTAAATATTTAGGAATGGGATAGCTGGAATCATATGGTAGGTATATGTGTTTGTTTGTTTTTAAATGGCTAAACTGTTTTCTGAAGTCTTTTTACCATTTTATGTTCCCACTAGCAGTGTGTGAGAATTCTACTTCCTCACTAACCCTTGGTATCCTCAGTTTTTTTCATTTTAGTCATTACCACAGGAGTATTATAATATCTCACTATGGTTTTAGTTTGTAATATCTTAATGACTAATCATGTTGACCATCTTTTCATATACTTATTTGCTACCCATATTATTTGGTGGTGGATCCAAATGTATTTGCCCGGTTTTAATTGAGTTGTTTGAGTTTTCTTTTTATTTCTAGATACAAGTCCTTCATAGGTATATTCTTTGCAAAGATGTTTTTCCCAGATTGAGTCTTATCTTTTTCTTAACAATGTCTTTTGAAGGCCAGAGTTTTATTTTATTTTTTTATGAAATCCAATTCATCAATTTGTTCTCTCATAGATTGAGTCATTTCTAAGAAACCTTTGCCAACTCAAGGTCACAAAGACTTTCTTCCATGTTTTCTTCTAAAACTTTTATAATTTTAGGTTTTACATTTAGATCTATAACCCATTTTGGGTTTATTTTTATACATTGTTAGGTATAAATTGACATTCTTTTTCTTTTATTGGCATATGGATTTATTATTCTTATACCATTTATTGAAAAAGGCTTTTTTTTTACTACATCACCTTTGAGCCTTGTTGTGAGTCAAACCATGTCTGACAAAAAGATATTTTCAAGTCCTAACCCCCAGTGCCTGTGGGTATGACCTTATTTATCTATAAAGTCTTTGAGGATGTAATGAAGTTGAGATGCGGTCATATTGGATTAGGATGGGCCTTAATACAATACCTGGGGCCTGTATAAGAAAAGGGAAATTTTAACACAAAAAAAGAGACACAGAGAGGAGAATGTTATGTGAAAATGAGCCAGAGATTGGAGTAATGCATCTATAATCCAAGAAGCATCAGGGTGACTGGCAACAGCCAGAAGCTGGGAAAGAGACATGGAAAAAATTCTCCCTCGGAGCCTTCAGGAGGAACCCTGGCCACACCTGGGTGTCCGATGTCCTGAACTGTGAGAGACCACATTTCCGTTGTTTTAGACCTCCCAGTTGGTGGTGATTTGCTATGGCAGCCCTTGGGAACAAGCTTTATGTATTACATTTACAAAGATATATGTTACATGAAAACATAAGTATGAATCTTGAATGCCTATCAATTTTGCTGGATCTATAACACATACACTCATGTGTACTAATTAAGTAATTAACTAATTTGTGTGTTCATTTTGTGCGATTGTGGTTTTTTATTTCAACTCAGCTATTTCACGTTTTGAGTGTACAGAGCCCTGAGAAGATGCCCTGGTACATGGCAGGTCGCAGGCAACAACAGTCCTCTCCGGCTGACTTGGCAGCCTGTGAGCAGCTCCCAGGCTCCAGGCAGGGAGTAGGGAGGAACGGATGACCAGATGGCTGAGCAGAGACCCGTCCATTCACAGGACCCCACTGATGTGGGCAGCGCAGAGAGAACGCAGAGAATGGAAAAAGGTTTGTGTCTGCTGAAAACAGCACTGAGTGCCATTGGTCCTCAGGCACCGCAGCGAAAGGATAATGTGCAATGCACGTGCCATGTCAGTGCATCCCCTCTTTTTGTAGGTGCAATGCTGCACTGAAAAAATGGAAGAATTAACCTTCAAAGAGCGGGCTGCATGACTTTCTCTGTCTTTTGTACTTGACATTCCCCAGCTGCCCCAGGAACCCATGCAATTCTCTTTGTTTCCCTCCCAGGCGTATAGGCAGTGAAATTCGCTCACCCTAATTGCTGCTATTCTTCCCTGGCCCACTGAGGGGCACTAACTTGTCTGACCTGGCATTTACCTCGAGGATTATCTTTATCAACCTCACATTTTTATATTTGCCAGTGGCTCCTTGGGACTTTGACTGTTGGATTATATGATGGTGCAAGATAAGGGGCATTACCTGAGGATGAATATTAATTATCCCCAAGAGGGGTCGCAGGGTTTCATCAGCATGCTCCAGGCTGACATCACTACTGCTGAGCTACAGAGCAGGGAGGGGAGAAGGAAACTGCTGACTATTGAGCACCTTCTGTATGCAGACACAGTGCTAGGCACTTTCACTCAAATTATTTTACACATTTTGAAACAAGCAAAGCAGAGACCTAAAACCAGAAAAGGACATGGAGCCATGTGTGATGTTGATGCCATTGGCTCCTCTGGATATTGGAACATATAATGAGCTCTGAACTCATTCTGAACCACCAATTGTTAATATCCCTTCTACATGTACGTCCTGGAGGAGTAAAGGTGGCCGTCACAGAGGACAGTGAAACCAGGTGAGGACAGCTGACATGAGTCATCTGACAAAGAGTAAGTGATCATGCTTTCAAAGTTCCAGTCGAACATTCTTTCTAGAAGTCCTAATTTCACTATATATGTAAGGATTTTTGGACTTCATTATCAGGGGCCCAGGTTCATCTCCTCTCAAAGGATCATGAGGCTATTTCCAGAGGACAATGGCATGCTGCCAGATTTACAGTATGTCCCTTTCCCAAAACTGGGTATAAATTCTCTGTAAACTCAAGGCCACTTACCACATCCGGACTCCCACACGGATCTAAGCATATGCCATGTACACCACAGGCACACTGGGCAACCCGATTATTTATGGGACTTGGCAGAGAAGTCTTCGTCAGGGTGTTTAGTCACAGTCTGTGTGACAGCACCCACTGTGACAGTGAGCAGTAAAGTGAGTAATCATATATCCAACTTGGAAGGTCAATTCCTGCTTATATTTCTAATTTTTAAGTACACCATTATTGAGGACCTCTCCGTGGCATAGTTTCCTACTGTGAAGGTTGACTGTTCATTACTCAAAGTTGTTCTGTTGTTACTATAATAATAATAGCACAAGCAGAGATTGCTGTCCAGCAATCCCTTTCTTTTAAAGAAAAAAGATGAAATTGTATTTTGGTGGGTTTTTTTTGGGGGGGGGGAGTTCTTTTAAAAAAATATATTTTATTGATTTTTTACAGAGAGGAAGGGAGAGGAATAGAGAATTAGAAACATCGATAAGAGAAGAAACATCGATCAACTGACTCCTGCACACTCCCTACTGGATATGTGCCTGCAACCAAGGTACATGCCCTTGATTAGAATCGAACCTGGAACCCTTGAGTCCGCAGGCCAATGCTCTATCCACTGAGCCAAACCGGTCAGGGCCCTTTTGGGTTCTTGAAATGGAAGGCTAGTGCCTATCTCTCCTTTTTCCTCTCAATGATTTCCTTATTGTGAAGTTCACTGATAAATATTAAGGTTCCATTAAAATACAAATTGGTTGGGATCAACCATGGTTGGTTTGTTTCCCTCCTGACTGAATGCTCTACTACGAAGGAAAGGAAATGATGGGACCTTCCCATTTTATCTCAAAGAGAAAAAACAAAAAGACACTTGAGGGTGCAGAAATAGGAACTCACAGCACAGAAGTCTCTATAGGCTTCTTCTAACCGAAGGTACATTAAACTTAAAAATGCCAATACAGGGGAAATGTGACCATCTAAATGAGGGTCACATCAGGTGTGTTGCTTAACCATCCTTGGCACAGTTTTCCAATAAGGCCTAAATTAATAAACTAGGTAAAAGGCAACCTGAAGTAGGTAGATTACTTTTATATTCTCTATGTCAACTAGCACACTTGGGAGCCTAAATTATTGAATACTAATCAAAGACTGTTCAAGGGATGACCACATATCCTTTTTCTTTCTAAGTCTTTGCTTATAAATGGCATGATTACACATGCCCATGTTCTAAGAGTTGGCTCAGCATAGTACAGTATTCAGTTTTTTGGTCAAAGTTCCATTCTGCAGGACAGAACTCTCCCTCTCCAAACTGAAAAGAATGGTGAGGTCCATGTGCAGTCACTTTGGAGCTGAAAAAATCCACATCAATGTGGTAAAGATTAGGGCTGTTCATCAATCTGCCAGTTCTCCCCCTCCCAGGTGCACAGTAGGACAGGTACACAGTAGGACTGCTCTTCTCTACCCTGCTATAGTGAGACTTGGCCATGTGACTGCCTGGAGCCAATCAAACATGAGCAGGGACCTTTAAAGCCAATGCAGAATTTGCCACATCCCCTGCCCCCTGTTGCTGTGATCTCTAATGTCAGTGCCAGGATGGAGCCCCTTGTCCCCATAGGTCTCAGAGTGACTGTTAAGTAGGCTCCTCCTGCTGGTTTGCAGCCTGAGATAAAGAAGAGAACTAGCATGCAATAGAGACACCAACCTTTGTAGCGTTAAAGCCAATGAGATTTTAGTCCTAGCTGGTTTGGCTCAGTGGATAGAGCATCAGCCTGCAAACTAAAAGGCCCCAGGTTTGATTTTGGCCAAGGGCATGTACCTTGGTTGCAGGCACATCCCCAGTAGGGGGTGTGTAGGAGGCAGCTGATCGATGTTTCTAACTCCCTATTCTTCTCCCTTTCTTTCTGTAAAAATCAATAAAATTATATATATATGATATTTTAGTTACTTATTACTGCAGTATAATTTAGCCTGATTAAATCAACAACAAAAATTAACTTCTCTTAAGAAAAGAAACTAACCAACTGGTATGAATGAAATGATAACTATTGATGCCTCATCAAAAACGTATGTTCCCCAGTTGTTTTTCCATGAGCAAGAATGGATTTCATTGACCATTTCAATTCACTTTCTTCCATTTCTCCTCAAAATTAACAGCATGCGTCCTGACCAGTTTGGCTCAGTGCATAGAGTGTCTGCCTGCGGACCAAAAGGTCCCAGGTTCGATTCCGGTCAAGGGCATGTGCCTTGGTTGCGGGCACATCCATGGTGGGAGGTGTGCAGGAGGCAGCTGATTGATGTTTGTCTCTTGTTGATGTTTCTGGCTCTCTATCCCGCTCCCTTCCTCTCTGTAAAAAACCAATAAAATATATTTTAAAAAATTAACAGCATGCAATTCCAAGATTAGAGACCTAAATTGGCACCATACCCAGAGATAGATAGGCACACAGAAAATATGGCCATGTGACAATTTTGGAGTCATGCAGCTGCAAGTCAAGGAACACCAAGGAAACGCAACCTCCAGAAGCTGGGAGAGAAGCACAAACAGATACTCCCTCCAAACCCCCAATGTGGAACCAACCCTATGACACTTTGATTTTGGACTTCTGGCCTCCATAACTCTATAAGAATCAATTCTTGAATTTTTTTCCATTCAGTTTTGGGCACTTTGTTATAGCAGCACTAGGAAATGAATACAGTGACTTTTAACTACATTTTCTCCCACTCCTCTGCCTGCTCGGCATTTTTACAATGAGTCTTTACATGATGAGTCTGCACATCCCTGCACTGTAAACCTTAAAAATTTCTAGGCCTCTTTCTGAGTTGAGTAATCTAGGGTGTGGGCCTAACCTCTTTCACCAAATAAACCCATCAAGATCAGAAGCAATCTCTTATTTGTCTTTTACTCCCTCCTCCAACACCTTCTCAGAACTAGTACAATGCCTAGCTCACAGGCAGGCCTCTAAATTTTTGCTAAGAAAACTATGGAACTATTGCTCCTTTTCTTTCTGTACCTCTCATCTCATACTAAACAGTGATTTAGGAAAACTGAATTAGTAAATCTGTTGGTGTTAGCTCCTTTCATGGCCAATTACCAAATGATAAACTGGGTTCCTCTGGCAGCCAATCTAAATCAGCCCATCCATAGATGGGTGCCAACTATTCCATGGTCTATTAATGCCATTTCCATGCATGATTACATCAGGGCAAGCAAAGGAACAGCCAATCACCAGAGCCAGGCTTGGAGTGTTTGAACCAACAGAACATCATCAATCACTGAGGGCACACCAAGAAACCTAAGATTTAAGAGGCTTAAATCTTAAACGTTAATCTGAAAAAGTGATACACCGTGTGAAAATAGCCATGTCATCCATGATTGTGTACATGTACCACATACCTCAACAGAATTTATGTTTATTCATTTGTTATTTGTCTTAATAAGTTGCCTCGCAGATATGATATCTGTTGGCTTCCATATACACTTGACTTTCTTTCCAAGCATCAGGCAAAATCAATTTCTCATTTTGACTGGGAAGGAATCCTAATGACCTGAGAACCAGCACATTTCAATCGTGTGAGGACTAATTCTCTGAATTGAAATGCAACCAACACAGTTTTCAGTCTCACATGCAGAAAAAGCCAATTTAAGGTCTTCTTCCAAACTTTTTAATGCCTACAAGATTCTGCAGTCCACTTTATCATTTGAAATCATATCCCTTAAAGGCAAACAAATGGTCATTGAAACACCGCTTTCACCATTAATATTTGCAAGTTTTAATTAGCTCAGCTGCTTGATAATGCCTTTAAGTTTCTCAAGGTATCTGCTGGCTTTCTACAGGTCTCAGGAAGATGGCGCCCTTCCCAGGGGGAGGAGGGTTGGCTAGGAAATCTACATGTGCTTCAAAGTTCTGTGACTTTCTGAGAGAAGCACTTCATCTTCTTATGCCCTTTCCACCACTAACTGTTAAATTTGAAGGCCATAGGTAATTCTGGATTCCATACTCACAGTAAATCTGAAACAAAAGAAAGTCAGCTAAAAGCTAGACCGTGAATGTATCTGTGCTCATACAAATAGCCAAAAGGAGATAAATTATCTTTATCGAGACATTTTCATCCATTGCAGGGTTGATGGGACAATTTTTGGAGAGCCAGGATGAAAAAGGCTTTGACGGTGCCAGGGGAGCAGAGAGTATAGATCCAGAGAGGATCCAATGACAGCAAAAGATAGGATCTTCTGTTTCTGATGGTACAAAACATTGTGACCCCCATTTGAGAAAGAAGACAGCTGAGTCCCTTAGAATCAAGAATGGTATCTTGTTAAACAGCCAGAAGGCACTAGATACCTGAAAATGTGTATGAGTAGAGGGCAGAAGAGAGAAGAAATGTCAGTGGGAGGGTGCCAGCTCCTTCACAGTCATGCTTAGCATTGTCTCCACTAACTGGAAATGCCAGAGCCACCTGTGAAGACACCACATGAAGCCACCACCTACTAGGGTTCTAAAGAAGTAGAACCCTAATGAAAGAGAGGGTTTTGCATGAGGGAAGCATGCTTGGCCCAGAATGCATGGATGGGGGTGAGAGGCAGGGGAGAGAGTTAGGGACATGGAGGGCTCCGGATATATGGATGAGGATCAGAGAGACCAGGCTCACCTCCTCACTGTTGGGAGTCAGTGCTGGCGCTGATTTTATTGCTGGAAAGAGTGATTGGTGAGTAGTTGGGGGAGTGACCAGAAGAAAGTCAAAGCAGGGCAGAAAATGAGCAAAGCCACAGATTTACAGCATAAAGTCCAGTGTTCCAAAACCTCTATAGTATACTCTCAGGCCAGAGATCCCAACTGCCACCTGCACCTGACCCACACTGTGGTAGACGTGTCCACATTCAGTTAGGAGTGTCTGTCTGAGCTAAACAAAAGTGTACTAACAGTGGCCTATGCAAAGATTTGTTTTTCTCACAAACGAGAGCTCTCCTGGGGTTGCCTCAAGTGACTTGATGTGTCAAGGCCAACGTTATTGCAGCTCTCAGGTTATGAGATGGCAACTTTGCCTCCAAGGAGCAGCTCTCACACTGCACGAAAGACAGGAAGCCGGGGACATGGCTAGGATGGGTTCTCTTCCAGACCTTCCTCTTCCTGAGATGGAAAAACCTTCCCTGGAAGGTCCCTGCAGATTTCTTACATTTCTGTTGATCTATAGCACGTTGCTGCCCTTAAACTAGGGACTATGCCCAAATTCCCTAAAATTAATAGATCCCCAGCTGATGCCCATACAGCTCTTGCTCCTTCCTATGAGGGTGGAAGATGGGGCGGTGCCTGTGGAGGGCTCTACTTGTATTGTTGATGAGATCCGAGGGTAGACCAAGCACTGCTGGGTCAGAGCAGAGCCATCAAGACCAGCATAAGCAGGAGACAGCTGGGACTGCCTGTGGGGAGAAAAGCCTCCATCCCACACAGGCATCCTCTCTAAATTTAGAAGCAAGAGCCAGCCTTCCCAGAGGCTTCTTTGAAACTGTTAAAAAATTATAATTAGACTTTGTGCTTCTACTAAATCTTTCATCGCAGGAGCTAAGGGCAATTCCTTACACCGTCTCATTAATCTTCACAACGCCTTTCGAGGCAGCCGGCCTCTATTGTCATCTTCATTTTCAGGATGAAGGAACTGAGAGGGAGGTATAGGTTAATGACTTGCTCAATGTCATTTGCTCAGTGAGTCACCAGCCAGCTGGGGATGGGACCAAAATTGATGGGTGAAAATAGCTACCTCAGTCACTGGAGACCCTGGGCAAGTGTGTGGAGGTCATTTACTTACCCAGATGGCAGGAGCCCTGAAAGGTGACCTCACGGGAGGATCAGAGCTCTGAGCAAAGAGGCAAGAAGAGCAGACTGAGAATAGTGACTCCCTGTCTGGGCTGGCACCTTAGGCAAGTCACATAATTTCTGCACATTTTCCTAATTTAAAAAAAAATAATAATAATAATATCTACCTTCCCACCATGTGAGGTCATCTATAAGATGGCCAAGGAGATGCCGTCTATAAACCTGGAAGAGGGTCCTCCCAGACACTGAATCTGCTGGGACCTTGAACTTGGACTTCAGCCTCCAGAACTGCTGCGTAGCACCCAGAAAACAGAAGTGTGCTGAATGAATAAATGAGTCTGAGCTCAATCTCCAAAGCACCTGTCATTAATATGTACATGTTTTGACATTTTAAAAAAAGAAATGGTATCTACCTCAACTGTCTCACTCAGCTGATTTAAAGACAAAAGGAATGTTTCCAGTGAAACCAGGTGAACGCGCACATTTCATAAAGTCAACGGAGGGGGATGGTAGAACCAACATTTAAAATCAGCCTGCTGCTCTTGGCTCACACGACAATCCTAAACTAGAATTAATTATACAGGACTCTTCACAGTTGCCCATGAAGTTCCTTTCTGCTATTCGATGTGCTATGAGCTTATTTTCAGCATACACTGAATGGAATATGCTACACACGCAGGATGCAGACATAACTAGGATGTGACCTGGGTCCTCTAGGAAATACAGCCTGGAGGATAAGGTAGACAAATGAACCACGTATTTCACTGAGAGGCAAAGTGAAACCAGACTAATAATAGACAAGGAGGCCAAACCAGGCCAGAAAAGGGGTAGGGGGAGGAGCATCCAGAGGAGCTTTAGATTAGCCTGTGGGCTGGCGGGGAGGCAAATGGGCACAGGGGGGCAGTGGATAAAAGCTGAAACAGGAAAATTCTTAGCTCTTCCTTTCCTTCCCAGAGTCCACCATTCTCCCTTCTGTGCAAAGTGAAGTCAAGGTGATAGAGCAGTAGAAGCTGAAGGTTGGGCTGGCTTTGTTTACCTTGTGAGCAAGGATATTTGCGGCAAAAAACATTTCCTCTGCGCATCTCAGCGCATTTCTCTCTGCGGCAATCTTATTTTCTGCCGCAGGAGGGCGCTTGTCCTCCTCCGCGGCAGCCAGTGCCGCCCCGCATTCCAGCTGCATCTGGCTGCGGGGCAGTGTGCCTCCAACACCTGCATCTGGAAGCAATGCCCTGGAAACAGTGCCCTGGCAGGTGGGGCACCTGCAAGACGTGATCACAGGCACGCCCAACTCCCCACGTTTTATTTTTGTTAAACGAGCCAAGGTAGATGTTCCAAAACAATTACTCTCTCATCAACAGGTACACTACAAGGACAATAACGCACACAAAATTCCCAGGAAACTATTGGAAGATGGGCTATCAGAGAGAAAGCAGCTCAGATTCATTAGGTGGTGGGATTCTCTGGCTCTGGCTGGGAGATCTCCCGGGGCCCAGGCTTAAAGTAGAGTGGTAACCAATAGCCATAGCAGGACACTGTCTCTTCTCAGGGACATCAGTGTGGTGCTAAGGGAGCCCGATAAGGGAGAAGAAAGGAACTTCCAGATCTGAGACACGATCAGAGAAGGAAAGCAGTTGCCTTTTATCTATTTTTGTTTTAACAATTGTTAAATTACCTGAAGGAAATAAACTCTTCCAGCTGGCTCTGCACCAGAGAAGAATTCCTAGGTTGTACTAACTGGACTGTTTCCCCAAAGTCCCTTTGTTCTCTCCACATCCTTGTGTGAGCATATCCACCCACCATCACCTTGTATGATTTGCCCCCAATGAATTAGAAAGAAGGTTCTATGATGAGGCGGGATGAAACACTGACAGCCAATCAGGACACTTGCACTCAAAAGTCCCCCTCAGAATCCTTTGTTTGCCTGTTTGTTTTTGCCTCCTAAGAGTAATTAAGTCCACCGTTTGGGGTTAGACTCTGGCTTGAAGCATCTTTTTGAGTAAAAAGAGCCTTCTTAAACTTTCAGATGAACAAGAACTATCACAGCACGTAGAAACCAAAACTGCAGCAAGCTAAAATTATCCCCTTCTCATAAAGGAAAAGGAATCCCAGAGGATGAGGAAGTTTTTTAAACAGTCTAATAATTACACACTAACACCCAAAATAGATCTTAAATTATCTGAGAGATTCTTGAGCCAAGGTCCCATAACTTGCTCCACAGTATTTGTCCAGCTTCATATCCACAATGTATTGTACATATTCATAGGTTCTGTCAAATGAGTGCATCATCACCATCATCATCATCATCATCAGTTTATCAGCCAGATGCTGGCTCAGATGAAGCCCAACATTAAAATTTTCTAACTTAATTTTTCCTTTTATTTGTTGCATCCGGGTCCTATGTTTGGCACACTTGCTGGGTCATGGACTGCAGATATGAAAGAAAACCTCCAGTGCCCTTCTCACAGCCTAACACTACGGATTAATCTGAATCAGAGCATAAATGGAACCGTCTGTAAGACTGAGCTGAGAGCAGGATGAAGAATAATGAGTATTATGTGCTACTATTTATAATTTTTAAAAAGAATTGTTAAATATACATTTATATGGAAATGGACTAGGAGACTACATATGAAACCTGGTAATACTGTGCTTATTTCTAGGGATTGAAACAGGAACTAGAACACAAGGCTGGAGAGGTTCACTTTTCACTGGATATATATATTTTTTTTAATTTTCACATATGAATGTATAGCAGTTATTTAAAAATTGATAAACTCAGGGAGGGATAATTATTACAAATACATTTCCTGATTTGCTACAATGACTGTAATTTTGAAGCTAAATTAAAGTCCTTATATTTAGGGTAAATTATAATTAATGATCTGATATAAAACAATGATTTGGTACATTTGCTCTCATTTCTCTTTCTGTCTAAATAAGGGCACTAGAAAAAAGCATCTTGAATTAAAGAGAGGAAATGAAATTTACTTATAACATTTAAAAGAGGAGTTTGATAGGCATTCGGCTTTTCCATGCATCCCAACCCTAAAGTGCCTTTTTTGGCTGTCTTCTAACACAGGCAGGCAGGCAGGCAGGCAGGCAGGCAGGCAGGCAGGCAGGCAGGAAGGAAGGAAGGAAGGAAGGAAGGAAGGAAGGAAGGAAGGAAGGAAGGGAGGAAGGGATGAATTTCTGTTAAGCTTCATAGCTTTTTAGAAATGCCCTTTTGAGACATACAGCTGCCTTTGCAGTCTAATTACATACTGGCCCAGTGTGTTCTCAGCTGCATTTTGTTACCTGAGAAATGCCCAGAAAGATTGCAGGCAGCGCACCAGGTAATGACACATCATACATTAATACATATATTCTGTTTTATAGAATTCCAACTCTGATGAATTTTGCAAGTGTGACAGAAGAACCAAGACCCAAATCTGAAATAACCCCATGAACAGATGGACGTGTTGCTGGAATGCAGAGCTGTGAAACCCTGGTTACACCTCAATATTCTACACCCTTCTAGATTCGATAACTAGGGGAATTCATTTCCTGGTAATAGACCATGGAAAGAAAATCCTTCCACTGCCCCCAAAGATGTGGGTAAGCAGATGCTCTGTGCTAGGGGTAGGACTTCTAAGGATGAACAGGACCTGTGGGTTTCCACAGGAGGCCACCCGCAGTGCACGGTGAAGCAGGTGAGACCAAAGCCCCAAGACTGAGTTAATGCTCATGTTCAAGGTCCTCAGTTAGAGCCCTTTCTTGTCTCAAAGAAACTGCTCCTTGGTGTCATTGGTGGAGCTTGGCTTCTGGAGCTGAAGTGCTGACCTCTTTACTCTAAAGAAGTCCCTAGAGTGGCCCGTTAGTGATTTAAGTATAAATCTGTTACCCCCTCTTTAGTTAGGCTGAAGGTGGAAGGTTTGTCCAAGGAGAGCACAGGGCTCTTGGGAGGAAAGAATGGAGACCTCCACTCCTTCAGGTTAACATTCCAACTGGTGTTTTGTATTCAGAGTTCTCAGCTGAGGCCAGATGCCAGAGGGCAGGAAAAGGGGTTCAAGATGAGAAGCTCAACAAATGAAGGGAAGGAGAGCGTTCTAGAGACGTAGCCTGGATCCAAACAGCCAGGCCTAAATGTTCCAATGCAAAGGCAGAGTCCACATGTCTGTTGGTGCCAATACACATATTGAACCAGCAGATACAGCATTACAGTAATGAGGAATGAGTGCCGGGGGAGGGGGGCAGAAAGAGAGGGAAAGGGGGGTGTTGAGAGGAGAGAGAGATTGGCCTGAATGAGCTCATCACTAAGAACCTGGGATCTCAGGTCCCCTGACAAAGCTGAACATGAGGATGCTCCCATTTAAAAAAAAAAAAAATGCCCAAAGTTACTGCTGCAAGAAAGGAAACATTTGACAATCGTGTCAGCATCTCAGCATCATTCAACTGCTCCACTCCCCATGCAAATGTATGTTGCTTCCATACCAGGCTTCACCATCTAATGCTCTCTGCACAACAGATAGCTGCGAGCCACGGAAACTGGCTCGGCTAATCTAGCAAAAGGATGCCAGGCAGCACAAAGCTCCAGAGGATGTCTGAGCAACTGGGCTTGGACAATGGTCGAAACCCAGGAAGGATGGGCAGCAGGAAGAATGGCTCCAGGACAGGGCTGCTGGCATAGACACTCCAGGTCAAGGGGATGCAGATTGTGAACACCAGGGGCATGGTTTATCAGCTGGCCCTGCATCTTTGCATAACCCCCTGGAGATTCAGTCCCAGGGTTGGAGGGTCAGCCTGACAGAGGCTGAGTCCTGTCCCCCAGGCTGGCTGTCAAGGGGCAGGGCTCTCCCCACCTCAGGCTCTGTGGCGGGAGAAGGACCTGCCTCTCAGCCCCAGCATCCACAAGGTGCAGTGTGGGAAAGAGGCTCTGGAAATAGGAAGTGAGTGTGGTTGGGGCAGGCAAAAATGACAGTTGCATTACAGTTGATGTTGGAAGTGAGACAGACAGAAAACAAAGAGGAACAGACTCAACAGACAACTCATCTCAACATCCATACAATTAAATATATACAGATTAAATATGTCTTTAAATATGCACAGATGCTGTGATGAAAACAATGACTCTAACTTTCAGAGTAACCATGAGGAATAATATCTCCTTGGCTAACTACATGAGGTACCTCCATGGAAAACCCAAAAATGTCAGTTCTGCCTGGCCTTTACAGTGTTATTGAGAGATTTTGAGAAGTGGGTTATCCAAAGCACACCACAAAGGCACCTCAGAATTCTAAGTCCAACAGTTTTAATGCTAAGTACACATTGAGTAGAGCTAGCATATTAGAAATTAGTCAAATTTATGATATAGTAATGCTATATTTTAATGTAAGTCATATTCTGTAATACATTAGTGCCTATTTTATAGTCAACACGCACAAGTACATTTATGACGATTTTATGACCTTATTGCTTCTTGCCCTTTTGGCTAAAATCAAGTATATTTTATGACCTTGAACATAATTTTATCATTTATATGATTATAAAGGTTTGTAGATATAGTGGTTTCATAAAAATTATATATTCTTAGTCTAGTCCATAGTTCCTCTGAAACAAGATTGTCATCTGCAAATCACTTGAGAATGGTCCTGCCTTTTGCAATAATCTGCTTTAGAGCCTAATTTCCAGAGACAGTTAGAGCAAAAACAGAGGCCTGGCCATTTGTTATACTTTTGTATAAAACTTGTTTTTATTGTCATAATAAAATGTGTAGGTTTGGGGGCTGGGTTTCCCTGGAACTTGAACTTTACAAAATTACACGTTTTTTTGGATGTTTTCCAAAGTTCGCATTTTCTAAAGGAAACATGTTCTATCAATGTTTTGGGGCTGTGATGGGCATTTCTACTGACGAATATAGGGGAAGGCTATACCGAGTGTGTTCAGAAAGAGAAGATGGGTAGAGAACAAACCTGATGCTCACTACACACCTGGGTTAATAGCCAACACCAAAGCTGATGGAAATGGAGGATTTCATAATTGGCCTTTCCCCAGCATCACTTGCCCATTATGCTGTCCCCTAAAGCCTACCTCCTGACAGCTCTCTACCAGTTTGATGCTCTGCTCAACCTTAGGTGTGAGTTGATAATATATGTCAGTTGAGCATATAAATTGTCCTGAAATACTAATATATATCAAATTTATCAAAGAAAAGCATGCTTTGCATTCTCATGATTGCAACAATCTAAAGGTCTACATCCTGATGTTGTGGGCTGAATTATGTACCCCACAATTTATATATTAAAGAACTAACCCCCAGTACCTAAGAGAGTGACTGTGTTTGGAGATAATCTATAAAATGGAAATTAAATAAAAATAAGCTTATTTGGATGGTCCTTAATCCAATATGACTGGTGTCCTTATAAGAAAAAGAAATCAGGACACAGACACACAGAGAGGAAAGATCATGTGAAAACACAGGGAGAAGACGCCCATCTACAAGCCAAGGAGAGAGGCCTCAGAAGAAACTAATACTGCACACACCTTGATCTTAGACTTCTTGCCTCCAGAATTGTAAAAATATAAATCTTATTGTTTAAGCCACCTCATCTATGTTACTTTTTTATAGCAACCCTAGCTAACTAATAGTCTTAGGGAAACTTTAATAAATAGATACTCATCATTAAGACCAGGTACAGGACCTTTCCAGTCTGAGCTGACCCTCCAGTCTTCTCACCACTCTCCCTTTACACCCACATTTGAACTTGACCAAGCCCTTCATCTTTCCTGATTCCAAAAGTGGACTGAGCCCTTCGACCCCACGCTTCCCAAATCTTCCACATATAATCATTCAGAAACACAGGCTCTTCTATTTTATGGGCCTGCCATCTCTAGACCTTGAAGTTCTTATTTTGAGCAAGTAAACAGGGAAAGAGAGTGGGTGGCGAAGAAACATATCACTCACACTCATATTTCATTTGTGAGAACTAGCCTTATGGTCCCACCTGGAAACAAGGACAGTTGGGCAACACAGACTCAGCTGGGCAGCCAACTCCCACCAATTCTACTCTATGGAGGAACACCACTCTTTGCTGGACAGCTGGCTGCCTCTGCCACATTCCTTTTATACCTGATCAGACTGTCATCAGCAGCTTTAGCCTGTTCTATTTCCCCAACTTCTCCACTCCACCTACCCAACCCTGCTCAGCCTGTGAGCATGTCATGTTCTGACACTAGTCCTTCTAGGATCTTAGAATCTTAAGGATTCACCCTCTCACCACCATATTTGAGGATGTTATCAATGCTTTCCCTTCTTCTTCCCTTTCTGCAAATTAACCCTATAAATTATACTTCTGAATTCTGAAAACCCCAGGAATCTGTCACAGTGAGTCCCCTAAAGGCCTCATAGTGTAGCCAGCCCTGGAGGTGATGAGGGTAAGGAGCAGAAAAGGCCACTGGTCTATATCT
>PVJC01039423.1:0-16283 GCA_004026665.1 Murina feae | reverse complement strand
GGGAAGTTTTCTGTCATTATTTCTTCAAATAGGTTTTCAATATCTTGCTGTTTCTCTTCTTCTGGCACCCCTATAATTCTGATGTTTGTGCGCTTGAAGTTGTCCCAGAGACTCCTTACACTATCTTCATACTTTTTGATCCTTTTTCTTTTTTCTTCTTTTCTTTTTTCTTTTTGCTTGTCCCGCTGGGTGGGTTTTGTTTCTTCATATTCCATATCTTTGACTTGCTTCTTGCGATCCTCTCGTCTGCTGTTGGATGTCTGCATAATATTCTTCATTTCAGTCAGTGTGTGATTCATTTCTAGTTGGCCCTTTATCATATCCTTGAGGGTCTCATTATCAGCAGTCTCTAGCATTTTCTTGAAAAACCTAATAACCGTGGTTTTGAACTCTATATCCTGTCGTTTTCTTTCCTCCATCTCTATCATTTGTGACCTGTTTCATCTCCTCATTTTGGCTGCTTCCCTTTCTGATTCAGGCGATCACTGCGAGGGATTAACCTCTAAGCCACTTGGTTACGAGAGTCAGCCTTGTCTACAGTGGGAGAACTTCTGTGCTGGAGACACCCTTATGGGGCAAGAGTTGTTTCAGTGGAGCTTTTATGCTCACTGCATCTGCCCCGAGTGTGTTCCTTGTGGAACTGTTTTGTTTATGTTAGTCCCTCTCTGGCCACTGGGTGAGGCTGGCTCCTGTATCTTTAAGGAGGTGTTGCTGCAGAAGCCTCTGACGCACTTGGAAGGGGCGGGGCCTCAGGGAGTATGCCGGGCAGGGCGGAGCAAATAGCTATGGCGCTTCTCAGCCCTGCGCTGAGAGACACCAGGTCTCTGTGTCCCGCGTAATTGCTGTAAGCAACGCTGTGAGAAATCTGCTTTGAATTTCCTCCCGGTGCCAGTCAGTCCCCCTTCTCTGGGTGTCTGTGGGACGTCAGAAACTCGCCTGGAACTGGAGTTCAGAGTTGCTGGGAGCTTGTGGCTCTCTCCGTTTTGGAAAAGAACTGCAACCTCCGGTACCAGCCCTTCCCCGAGCCCGTGTGCGCACCTCCGTACCTCTGCACTTTGCTTCCGCTGCTCCTCTGAGTCTCAGACTCTTCTCTAGTTGTAGGATTTTCACTCAGCCAGCCGTCCTGTGGGTGCGAGTCGTGTTCGTGTGTTCTTTTCGTGGCTTTTCTGAAATAGTTGTTCACAGCTGCATATACGGTGTCTACCCTATGCCGCCATCTTGTTTCTCATTGCATATTACTCTTTTATTAGAATAGATGATAAAACTAAGGCCAATAATTTTAAGTAATTTATCCTACATTGGAGAGTTAATAAGTACCAAATTCAGGTTTTGACCCCAGGTTTATATGACCAATACTACATGCATTTTCTTTTCTTTTTAAATATATTTTCATTGATTTCAGAGAGAAAGGAGAGGGAGAGAGAGATAGAAACATCAATGATGAGAGAGAATCACTGACCAGCTGCTTCCTGCACATCCCACACTGAGGATCAAGCCTGCAACCCAGGCATGTGCCCACACTAACCTCCTGGTTCATAGGTCAATGCTCAACCACTGAGCCACATAAGCTGAGCCATTTTCAAAACAAAGATAGTTATTTTAAAGAAGGAAATTACAAGGTGTTTCAGGTAACAGAGGCCACAATCAGTTTTAAGTTACCAACAAATAAGAGAGCTAACACATTTTCTATAATGGCCCAAAGTAAATTCAGTTGTAGACAAGTCCACAGTTATAGTGTTTGTGGAGCAAATTCAGCACAACCAGACTAATAAAAACACCACAGCGATTCAGTATGAAATGAAATATTTTTTCTGCATTTAACCATTTTATGTTTATCCCATCAATGAAGTCTATCACATTTAACATTATTCAACAAAACTTTGCTAGGATGTTACATAACTATTCTGCAGATCACATATTTTAGGACCAAATGGCATTGAAATTCTTTATTCCGTCAACTTCATAGAACTAAGTCGATCAAAATGGAAACAAATTTGTAGTACCTATATATCTGTGCTTATCATTTGTCATACTCTGCAAACAAGTTATTTTTGAGATTTCATTATATGCATTAGCAATGGAAACCAAGAACAGAAACTATCTTAAGTTCACAAACAAATCCATGATAAATACGTGCACAGCCCTAGCTGGTTTGCTTATTGAATAGAGTGTCAGCTTGATTTCATTCAAGGGTACATGCCCAGGTTGTGTGCTCGATCCCCAGTGGGGGACTTGCAGGAGGCAATCGATCCATGATTCTCTCTCATACATAGATGTTTCTATCTCTCTCCCTCTTCCTTCCTCTCTGCAATCAATAAAAACATTAAAAATAACAATTATAAATAAATAAATAAATAAATAAATAAATAAATAAATAAATAAATGTCTTAAGAAAGATACCTTGAAAATCAAGGGCAAATACCTATAGGATGCACAGAGATTACAACACTAAATTGAATTCGCTCACATGCCATTTTTTCTGGTACCCAAAATCTGCTTAAGACAGCAGATTTCAAAAATAAGAACAAAACTGTTCCTTTTTAAATTTTATTTCTACAGTTGAGGTAACAAAGGCTCGATTCATGAGACTTGCTGAAGCATGCATGGCTAAAGCAGCCAACATTTGAAACCAGCTCATTGAAAGCCAAACCATATTAATCTCTCCATTTTGATTTCTCAAGCCTTGCAAAATCACAGCAAGAAATTCCTATGAAGATCTGCTCTTTTTATTTAATTACTTTTACTCTTTTCATCAGACTAGACTTTTTAAAATCTATCTTTTGTTTATATTGCTGTTAGCATATGATTTCTAGCAATATTGACATACATATTCTTATATTTTATTATGCAACAAGAGGTCCAGTGCACAAAGTTCATGTATGGGTAGGATCCCTAGGTCTGGCCAGCAATCAAAGCCAATCAGGGCCTTATGGCTTCCAGTTAGGGCCTTCCTTTGTTCTGTGCCTCCTCCTAGTCATCAGCACATATCACAATGAGTGATCGAACTCCTGGTCTCTGGTCAAACTCCTGAGAGGACACTTTGCATATTAACCTTTTATATATACAGCTATAAAGCAATCCTATATAATAAAACTTTAATATGCAAATTGACCAAAGAGCAGAATGAGCAGTCACTATAATGCACACTGACCACCAGGGGGCAGATGTTCATCCAGAAGCCAGGCTTATGGCTGGTGAGCATAGCAGCGGTGGTGGGAGCCTCTCCCACCTCGAGGCAGAGCTAAGGACCCCTCGGGGGATGTCCACCTTCCAGGGAGCAGGCCTAAGCCAGCAGGCAGACATCCCCTGAGGGCTCCCAGACTGCAAGAGGGCACAGGCCGGGCTGAGGAACCTCTCCTCCAGTGCACGAATGTTGTGCACCAGGCCTCTAGTATTTATTTATTACTATACATTTACTCAGAATACTGTGTGATATGATTACACAAAATTGCTTATAATAGAAAATTTTTGCATTAAGGTAAAAATGTAATTATTGTTGTAAAACATTGACTTACAATGGTTAAATGAGGAATAGACACACTGCTTGATGTTAAAGATATACTGTTAGTGGATGGAACTGTAAAGGAATGAGAACATGATTAAAGAGACTATAAAAATACTAGAGGCACAGTGCACAAAAATGGGGATGTCCTACTGCTGGCTTAGGTCTGCTTCCCCCTAAGCCGCAGTCTGGTCTCCCTCTGCAGTCTGATCACGGGAATGAACTGTTCCCATCACCCCCTCACTGCTGCTGCCTTTGGCCTCCCTCTGTAGGAGGCAACTCGGCTGATCAGGGGAAGGCAAAGCCCCCATCATGCTGCTGTTGCTGCCACTGCTGGCTGCTGCAGCTGCCTGAATCTTGGCCCAACCCTTGCAGCAGCAGCCACTGTGGCTCTGTCAGGAAGGACATTTGGAATATGCCCAGTCTAATTAACATCTTACCCTTTTATTAGTATAGATAACTAGCCATACCCAGTGACTTCAAATGTCTTTAACCTAAAATATTATATATCAGGGTGGTAATATAACTTGCAAGTAAGATTACTGAACCAGAGTTGTCAATATTTAAGGAAATGGTTGAAAACTGGAGTATGTTCTTGTGGGTAGTGAGTGGGGAAGAGAATGGATCTACTGCAGAAGTATCTTAAGTTTCTCAAAGTCAAATCCTCTAGAGGGCAGACAAGTAGTATAAATGAGTGAGGTAGGAGTGAGATGGGGGGTGGGGGGAGCACAGGCTCCATCTAGAGTGAGCAGCACACCCAGTTCCCATCAGTTACTGGTATTTGGGAATATGGGCTTTAGTTGGCAGGTCTTACAATTTTTCAAATAGTAAAAAAATCCAGACTTTTAATGTCAATATTGTCATGAAATTGAAAAGTATTTACAGATCAAACACAAAAGAAATAAATTTGAAAAATGACAAAATTCTGCTCATGCCAAAATCAGATGTCAGCCACCAATTTATATATGTTTACTGTTTCTTCCAATGGAAATAAGCAAAATAAGATTTCCTTCAAAATGTAACATTACCATAAAATGAATGAATCAGAGGTATAAAAGTCATCTATACAAAAGGAAAGGCTCTCAGGTAAGAAAGACTTGACTGAATTAATGCCCAAAGAAAGACTTGTCAATCTGAAGCAGACTGGTATGTCTGCAACATGGAAATTCAGATACTGAGTCTAGAACAGAAGAATTGATGTTCTGGCTCATTGATTTGAACAATTCATTCCTAACCTCAGATATCCAGATTGTGGAGATTGCTGCAGCTCTCTTCTGCGCTTAAACACTTGATTCAATTTCTTGCCTACAAAATTAACCCTTTGAATAAAATGTCAGCATTTTTTAAATCTCCATGAGTTGTGTCTCATTGTAAGTTGATAGGGTTATATTTTGTTTGTACATCTGTCTCCAATGAGTGTGGTTAAAAGAAGTTCACCCCTGAGAAACAAATCAATTCACAGGGTGCTCACAGATGAACAACAGAACTTGGATTTTGGTCATTTCACTAAGGCAAATTCTACTTTCTGAGTTGTGTTGGTAAACACTAGAACTACCAAAATGTACCACCTACTATTTCATTTTACTTCAGTGTGACTAAAAAGAATGTTCAATATTCCCATGGAAAAAATAGTCAAGAGAGTTACACAATCAGTAGTATGGTGAGTTTAACATCAATCTCATGCAAAATTCCAGAATGAAATAATAGTTTGTAAGTATATGAGATAAATAAATGGATTCAGTAAGTATAATTTTTTTTAAATAATTTTTAGAAATGTGATATATACAACATATCTAAACTTTAGAAATATTGACACTTAAAGACTTCTCATTAGTGATTTTAACAATTATGCTTCACCTCTTACTTGAATAAACAGAATTTTTATCACATTTTCATGTTATAATGCTGTATAAAGATATATACTGAGTGGCCAGATTATTATGACTATCTGACATTTGTAGGCAAATTAGCCATAATTTCACACTGAGGTTGCTAGAGGGCCAAACCATTACAAATAAGGAAGCAGGTTGTTTACCACGACAGAAGTGCTTTTTTCTGAAGATATGGGTAAACAACATGATTTAATAGCCTTTGAACATGGGATATACAGATATATATAAATATACAGCATAATGAATGACAGAACCAGAAATAAAAATTTATAGGGTAGAATAGGATGAGTCCAAGTTATATTTATTTGCAATAAATTTAATATTTTTCATTCCAGTTTCTAAAACCAAATGTTTGAAATAGCATGACAACATCAAAATACACATATTTGGAAGAGAAAAACTGTGAAAACTTTTTGGCAATAATATAAAATGTAGTAAATAGCATAATTAATGGAAACTTAGTTCAATGCAATTTAAAATTTTTTCATATATAGAAAGAGAAAGGTGAGAGTCACTTTTCCATATGAAGTCAAATCATATCCAGGTCTATCTTTAGGCCCAGGTACCATTTCTTAAAAAGCTTATAGGGTTATGCCTCTCATTTATAAGGCAGGAAACAAGATTTTAAGAAAGGGCAACAAAACCAAGTTATATGAAGTATAATTGAAGGAACTAAGGATATTAGGCCATCAGGTGGAGAAAATCAAATAAAATGTAAGAATCATCTAATATCAGAAGAGATACCATAGGGACAAAATGCAGATTTGTTCAGTGTGATCATCAGGAGTGGAACTTGGAACACGGTAAATGTTTCAAGAAGCCATATTTCACTTCACTGCAAAGAATTATCTCATGGTCAGAGTCACCAAAGGACAAATGGATTATCCCAGGAAGAAAGGATTCCCCATCCTTAAAGATATTTATGTGGGAAGTGAATAAATACTTAGTAATAAGTGTTGCAGATAGGGTTCAAAATTGAATGGTTCACTGGATTTGGCTAATAATTTAAAAAAAAATTCTGAAGAATTTACTGTCTTAAGGATTTCCTTGTACATATGATGCAAATTTAATTTTGAAAATACTTGTTCATCAATTTTCATATATTTAATTTAAAAGCACACTGAAATGTGTTAAATAATATAAATATTATCCATACAGCAGTGTGTTTTCCTGCACCATCAGTTTCCCACTTGGGTACCATTCTGGCAGGTGTTCTCCCCACACATGTGTGCCACACGTTCAGCTAATTGCTAGACACTGCCATGGTGTAACAGCATAGCACATGTTCTCTGACAGCCCAAAGTTGGCTCTATGATAACAAGTGAATACATAATTAAGTGTGTCCTGAAAAGATAGTATTAGAGATAATGTTAGTTCTTATTTTAAGTTCTGGGTGCTGATTCCCTGACTAGGTAAGAAATGTGATCTGCTTTTAGTTATAGTTACTAGTTCAGTCTTGGAAACAAAATCCTTTCCTTTTATTAGTACTTTCAAGCTTCTATGTCAATCCACTAAAGAGAATGAAAACATTGCAAGGCAATCTTTATAGGATAGTTATAATTGGCAACTACTTATCTGTGTGACCCAGGATGTTCTGATACTGTGCAACCAAGTCAAAATACAGAACTAAATTATACATTGAGGCAGCCAGAGCACACCATAACACATACCCTTAAATATCAAATTTGGAATCATGTGGTCATACTGGATTCACTGACAGATTTTATAGTAAGAAAATATTACACATATGAACATATATGATACTATAGGCTAGTAAAATGTCATTTCCACTTGTTTAAATGCTGGGGATTATAAACAATATTTCATTTTGTATTTTCTGATGTTTAAAACTGTATGCTTAAATGTATGAAAACCCCTGGCATAATCATTAAGATTCTTTAAAAACCATAAAGCTATGATTTTATGTGATATAATACTAAGAAAACTAGCTTGTCTTTACTAAATTCTATAAATGATTTTATTTTTTTTAACTAT
This sequence comes from Murina feae, assembly GCA_004026665.1. NCBI lineage: Eukaryota > Metazoa > Chordata > Mammalia > Chiroptera > Vespertilionidae > Murina > Murina feae. The sequence goes on along the minus strand of PVJC01039423.1, from coordinate 8,894 downwards.
GTTTTTACTGATTTTTAGGGAGAAAAAAGTAAGAAAGAGAGAAACATCAATGATGAGAGAGAATCATCAATTGATTGGCTGCCTCCTGCACAACACCCACTGGGTATCAAGCCCACAACCCAGGCATGTGCCCTGACCAGTAATCAAACCAGCAACCTATTGGTTTATGGGTCAATGCTCAATCACTGAGTCACACTGGCTGGGCTAAATTATTTTCTTAAAATGGATAGAGCTAACTTAATGTAAATAATCATATGGTGTTTTAATACTATATGAAAAGTAATATTAAGTGCATCTCTACATTTATAAACATGCCTCAGTTCATACTTCACATTTATAACATGCAGGTTACTAATATTCACCCTATCCATTATGTAAATAATAAATAAGATATAATTTAAACCATGAATTAGTTTTCTTTTAATTAATTACACTATCTGTTTTATTTATTTTCATAGAATTAATGTGAAAAAAAGATTATAACTACCTGATTCCAATGAAACAAAATTACCTGAACCCTCTATAAAAAGGTAGTGCATGGAATTTTTAAAAAGATGATAAAGGAATATAGTATTTGAGAATGACAAAAGCAAAAAAGGAAGGTATACTTAACCTCATAGAAACTGACAGATAGGAAGTGGACTTATTTGACCAAGCGACTTTGGCTGTCAAGCAATTTCCCGTCCTAAACACAATCTGTCCCAGGACTCAGAGTCATCAGAATAAAATCTGAGAGCCATTTTGAAGGAGAATCAAGTAAGATTTGGAATGAAAATTTCATTGCAAAGCAAAACAAAAATTTGTAATAGTTTTCTATAATAAAAGAACACTTTTTTAGCACTTTCATTACAGTAACAATTCTAAATAAGTGAGATTTTCTTATAATAGTATTTCTATAATAATGGTGCTTTATCACAGAAGTGCTATGATTACAGAAACACCATTACGATAATGGCATTATTATTGTTGAATCCTTCAAATAACAAAAATGCTAAATAAGCCTATCTATATTAAAGAAATTTCCATTTTCTTCCTCCTCAGAGATAAACCTGCTTTGGTTAGTCACTTTCATATGATTATATTACAAATACTATTGTATGGGTTGGCTCAACATTGAAAGATATGTCCAGTTCATACAGACTCCAATGAAACCTGACATTGAACTATGAGTTATGCTCTCATTTCTAGCATTAGCTATTGAGTAACCTTGAGAATGTTGAGTTCTCCATTCCAATAAATAGGTGATAGATAGATGATAGATAGATTCTTTCTAATTCCCATTGAAACCTTCCCTAATAGAATCAATTACATATTTATACTTCTTTGTTTTAAACTCATTGATGTACTACTTTATAATTGTTGCATTTATTCTATTGGAATAAATTTATATCCTCAAGTTAGATGCTGAATAATGTAAGAATTCCTTTGGGGGAAAAATGTCTTTCCTTAAACAGAGCCCTGAATATATGAGTAATTTTTTTTTTAATATCTTTATTGTTGAAAGTATTACAGATGTCTTCTTTCCTCTTCCACACCCCCACCTGTCCCCGTTTAATGGGTGATTTTCAAATTTTAATTAAAATGCATCTGATAACAAAGTTCTAAAAACTTAAGCCGAATCTGAAAATTAACATGGCTTTATTTCAAAGCTAGTAGAATACAATTTAAAAACTTGAAACATTTTCAGGGTGAAGCAATGATATATTGGAAGTGATAAAAACATAATGTTCAATAATAAGAGTTCAAAAAATTGCCTCAAAAGAAATCTTATGTCTTAAGTATATTACTATAAATTTCACTTCTCATTCAACAAATATTTATTGCTTTGTCATATATTTAGAGAGTATTCACTCAAAGAACTTAACTATACATGGAAATGAGTAAGTAAATTTAAGTTTATAAAATTCTACTTTTTTATTAAAGACTAGAGACCCAGTGCATAAAAATTTGTGCACTCTGGGGGCGAGGGGAGTCCTTCAGCCCAGCCTATGCCCTCTCTCAGTCTGGGACCCCTCGGGCGATGTCCACCTGCTGGCTTAGGCCCACTCCCCAGGGGATCAGGCCTACGCTGGCAGTTAGACATCCCTCTGGCAGCCTGGCAGCCCTCGGGAGATATCCACTTGCCAGTGGGGAGCAGGCCAAAGCTACAGTTGAACATCCTTAGCACTGCTGAGGAGATAGGAGAGGCTCCCACCATCACCACTGTGCTGGCAGCTGTTGGCCTGGCTTGTGGCTGAGCAGAGCTCCCCCTGTGGAAGCACACTGACCACCAGGGGGCAGCTCCTGCATTGAATGTCTGACCCCTGGTGGTCAGTGTGTGTCATAGTGACCAGTCATTCCCAGTTGTTCTGCTGTTAGTGTCAATTTGCATATTAATATTTTATTATATAGGACAGTTATATAGGACAGAGGCCTGGTACACAGGTGAGGGTCACCTGGTTTGCCCTGAAGTGTGTTCTGTTGGGATGCCTGGCCAGCCTGGGTGAGGGGCTGATGGCTGTTTGCAGGCTGGTCACAGTCCCTTTAGGGTGAGGGTCCCTTTGGGGTGCCTGGGTGAGGGGTTAATGGCTGTTTGTAGGCTGGTCAAACCCCCCAGGGGGGACCCTCACCCTATGGGAGTGTGGCCAGCCTGGGTGAGGGGCTGAGGGCTCTTTTCAGGCTGGCCACAACCCCTTCAGGATGGGGGTCTATACTGGGGTGCCTGGCCAGCCTGGGTGAGGGATTGAGGGCCGTTATCAGGCTGGCCATGGCTGCAGGCTAGAAGCAGGTATCTGGGATTTATTTAACTTTTTTAATTGAAACTTTGTTGCCTTGGTCCTGCTCAAAGCCACTGGCTGGAAGCAGGTATCTTGGGTTTATTTACCTTCTGTAATTGATACTTTGTTGCCTTGAGTGGAGCTCAGGGCCCGCAGGGCAGGTGGGAATCTTGGCTTCTTCCATCACAAGCCTCCTGCCTTGCTACAGCTTCCTGGCAGCCACCATCTTTGTGAGGAGTGAGGGTTAATTTACATATTACTCTTGGCTACCCCAAAGTATTACCCCAAGCCCCTCCGATTGCCAGCTTCACAGATCCCAGGCCTCTGTGATCACTGGCTCTGATCCTGTTCCCTGCCATTGCCGGCTCTGCCTTGCCCCACTGGCAGCCTCTGGCCAAGGCTATAGGCCTGGGAAGGGGACCCCCCCAGACTCTTGCTTTGCTGGCTCCACCGGTGGCCAGACCCGTGATCAAAGGCTTCACCCCTGCCCCTCCGATCACTGGCTCAGCAGAGCCCAGGCCCCTGCGATCTCTGGCCTTGCCCCTGCCCAGGCCTGAGACCTCTGGTCCAGGCCTCATGCCTGGGTAGGACACCCTCATACCCCTCAGATCACTGGCTCCGCCCTTGCTCATGCCTGAGGCCTCTGGCAAAGGCCTCTGGCCTGGGCAGGGGACCCTCCAGCCCCCTTTGATCACCTGTTCTGCCCCTTGGAACCCCCACCTCCCCTGCCACCTGCCTGGCACCTGACCACTTCAGTTGCAGGGCTGAGCCAGACTGGGCGCCACCATCTTGTGGCCATGGGGGAAGCCATCTTGTGGCTATGGGGGCAGCCATCTTTGTGATGGAGTGATGCATAATTTGCATATTACTCTTTTATTATATAGGATATCTTATAATCCTTTGATGATAAGCTTTCAGCAGAGAAAAGTCTTTAAATTCCAAAGGTTCTGACATTTTTAACATTAAAATAAAATTCTATATATTTCCAGGTTAATACAATTAGATTACATTATAAGGTTAAGATACAATCTGAAAAACTGAAGTTTAATATATTCATAATTTCTACGGGCATTTTTTTTTATATTTTAGACTGTCATGAATGTTTCCAGTGTGTAATCTGATAAAATTAACTTATTTTATTATTGATTGTGAGCAGGAGAAGGTTTTGTTAGAATGAATATATAACACAAAAATATTCCATTTCCACCCAAAAAAGAACAGTTCTTTTTGGGAAATAACCATACCATGTTTATTCCTCATAATGAAAGCCATCAAGAGCTATTATTTTTAAAATTTTTTAAGACATTGTAGGAAAATGGTAAGAGCATTTTTAATCCAAGAAGAAGGAGAGCAAGAAAAAGAACAAAAAGAAGATAAGAGAAGGAGATGGAAGAGAAGTTAATAATTACATTTAATAAATTACTAAGAGATAGACTCCAGAGACTCCCTGCGTTCCACTCTAGCTGCACAAATGTACACATACCCATACATAACCTACCTCCTAAGGCCTATTAGCTCAATCTTGAAGAGAACAGTGCTGAAGTTTCAAAGTACTGGGGTCCAGTCTTCACTGAGATATGTAGTTTTCCACTGTTCTGAAAGGAATGGATATCTAAGATTGACTCAAGATATGATTGTGTGCCAGATCCCATTCTAGGTGGTTGACATGTGTTATTTTATTCAATCTTTCCTGTTCTCTGATGTTATTACTATACTATGATCATCAAATGAAAAAAATGGATGATCAAATGAAATAAAGCCCCTGATCTACAGAGACTGTGTAACACATTCCTAACGATCAGAAAACCTATGTAGATACAATACACAGAGGTGGGCAAAAGTAGGTTTACAGTTGTGAGTACCGAGCTTTGTATTATGATTTATTCTTGTATTATATATATTTTCCATACAAACAACTGTAATCCTACTGTGCCCATCCTTGTATTGGTCAAGGGGTGAGACAACTAGGACACAATGGATCAATCTGGTCAGATTCATCCTGTGAAGGACTTTCTCTAAATGCTCGGTATAGATATTAGCAGCAACAATCATAGAAAGATCCACATGAGGTCGGAAAGAAGAGTCATTTTAAATATCACCACATGCAATTCCTTCATTTTACAGATGAGAATGCTAATATGAGAGATACAGCCTACCCAGAGTCTAAGCCCAGATTTGAAGCTTATGCTCTGTCTCCCAATTTGGATCTCTGTCCTCTATAATACAGCACCTCTGCATGGGCAGCACATGCTCTTATAACTTGAACTCGTTTCCTTTGGTGATTAGATCATGATAGGCATAAAGCTGGTTTTAGAGTCTGCCTCAAATAAAAAAATAATATTAAACTGAGAAAACTCTTTTATAGGAGGCACTAAATGGAATCATCTTGGAAAATTGAGAAAAATCACTTGAAGCCCTAGCCAGTTTGGTTCAGTGAATAGAGCATCCGCCCACAAGACTGAAGTGTTATGGGTTCAGTTCAGGTCAAGGGCACATACTTTGGTGGCAGGTTCCCCAACTCTGGTCCGGGTTCATGCAGCAGGCAACCAATAGATGTGTCTCTCTCACATCAATGTTTCTCTCTGTCTCTCCCTCACCCTTCTATCCTCTCTAAAAACCAATGGAAAAAAATACCCTTGGGTGAGGAGTAACAACAAAACAAAGAAAGAAAACAGAATATCACTTGACATTTATAGCTTCAGGCGCCTGTGCCTCAGCTAACCAATACAGGTCTTCTTTCAAAATTATACTGTGCCATTATCTAGTACAAGAGGTCTAATTTGTTCTGTGTCATGATGCCCTTCTCAGATAGTGCTTTTAAATTCATGAAAGGAAATGCATATGTAGAAAATGAAATATATTTGTCTTTGGGTGGTGAACACACAATGCAATATGCAGATGATATATTATATAATTGTACAGTTAAAACATATATAATCTTATTAACCAATATGATTCCAATAAATTTAACAAAAAAATAAAAATTAAAAAAATTTCAACATCAAAAACTTTTTAACCACTCTATTGAGGTATGACTGACATACAAAAATATTCAATGCTGCATACTTATCCATTAAAAGACAAATTTTATTCTTTATTATTTAATTAAATAGCAGTATCTAGAAACAATTCTAATAATTTAAAATAGTGATGAGATAGATGTAGAGAACAGACTGATGGTTACTAGAGAGAAAGAGGGTGGGAGACTGAGTGAAAAGGGTGAAGGGATTAGGAAGTACAAATTGATGGTTATAAAACAGTCATGAGGCTATAACAGCACACCATAGGAAATATAGTCAATAATATTATAATAACTATATAGGGTGTCAAATGGATACTGGAAATATCAGAGGGATCACTTTGTAAAGTATAGGGTTGTCTAATCCATTTTAGTACACCTGAAAGTAACTCAAAATAATGTTGAATGTCAACTGTAATTGAAAAATAAAATTTCAAAAATTTATAATTTTCCAATTACACCCAATAATTTATGCTGACTGTGTGTGTGTGTGTGTGTGTACAGTGATGAGGGTAAATAACTTCAGTTATCCTATATATTAAGAAAAGGATATGCTAATTATCCCAGTTATGCTAATTAGCCATGACCAGTATGCAAATTGATCATCACTCAAACACACAAGATGGCTGCCCCATGTAGCCACAATGTGGTTGCCATAAGATGGCCTGTAGCGGAGGGCAGTAGGGGAGGACCAGGTCTGCAGGGGAGGGCAGTTAGGGATGACTGGGCCAGCAGGGGAGGGCAGTTAGAGGTGATCGGGCTGGCAAGGGAGGGCAGTTAGGGGTGACCGGGCCAGCAGGGGAGGGCAGTTAGAGGTGATTGGGCCAGAAGGGGAGGACCACTATGGGGGGACCAGGCCTACAGGGGAGGGCAGCTGGGGGCAATTGGGCTGGCAGGGAAGGCAGTTGGGGGGGGCAGGCTGGCAGGGGAACAGTTAGGTGTTGATCAGGCTGGCAGGGGAGCAGTAAGGGGGTGATCAGGCTGGCAGGTAGAAGCGTTTAGGGGCAATCAGATCGGCATGCTACTGGCTGGTTGGCAACCAGCAGTCCTAGATTGTGAAAGGGATGTCTGACTGCCTGTTTAGGGATCGGATCTAACTAGGCAGTCAGACATCCCTTGAGGGTGCAGACTGGGCTGAGGGACATTCCCCCCCTCCCCCCCGCCAGTGTACAAATTTTGTGCACAAGGCCTCTAGTCTATAATAATTATAGTGCAATATGAAACTATCAATGAATTTTATTATTACTAAAATTGCAAGTAATGCTAACACCACTGTTGTTTGTTACCTACTTTCATAATTGAAGAAAACACTAAGTTTCATTTCAGAATTTTGCTCTCTGAGTTTTATCCATAAACCCCTTTTGAACCCAAGATTTTAAAAATCCTAATTTCAAGAGAAAACCAATGTGATAAGTGATTGAAAAAGAAAAAATTCTAGAGGTTTAATTTAAGTTCCTAGAAGACTGGATCACACACAAAAAAAGTAGAATTTCTATATCCCCTAAATCTCAAATACTTATTGCATAATTCCATGTTCCAAAATTACTTTTTTTAAAATAAATTTTTATTGAGTTCAGAGAGGAAGGGAGAGGAACAGAGAGATAGAAACATCAATGATGAGAGAGAATCATTGATTGGGTGCCTCCTGCACAGACCCCAGTGGGATGGAGAGGGCAACCCAGGCATGTGCCATGACTGGGAATCTAACCATGACCTGCTGTTTCATAGGACATCGCTCAACCACTAAGCCAAGCTGGCCAGACCCAAAATTACTTTTATGTAAATATTCAACATTTAATAAGGCATCTCATGAGGCCAATGCTTGAAACAACTGAGAATGTTTGTACTCTACAGCTCTAAATATCCAGAGTAAAAAGGAAGAAATGGGAGGAGGGGTGTGAAAATTAAGAATGAGATTATTATTTTTTAATCATCACAAAGAAGACAAGAACAGTTCAAGGGTAATAAAGCCAATTAGTACATCAAAGGATAAGAAGCCACATTTTGAAATAAAAGAGTGGTAATTTTAAGCAGCAAGAGAGAGATTAGAACAGAGAAGTGATAATGCTATGCAGTTTAGACTGGAGATGTTAGAAAACTGAATGACAAAAGGGGAAATAAAACCCCTCTATAAAAACAGCTGCCTAAGTTAATTATCCTTTCACATTTTTGGATCCTGGTTATAAAGATTTTAATTCACCAGTTTATCTCTGTATATTATTATTTTTTGCTTTTGTTGTTTTACATCTTATTCCTCAATAGATTTATTCTATCATTTCTCTTAAATTGTTCTTTCTTCTTTATCATTCATAAAACACTATAACCCCAGTTTTCTTCAGCATCTACTTCTATAATTTGTCCCACAGGTTAAAGCAGATTCCAAAGTCAAATACTGCTTGTAAATAATTATATTCCCCAATTTCTAGTTTTTTTTCAGCATTAATTACTTGCATGCACAGTGCCAGCTGACCAGGAAAAGGCCACAATACACATGGAATTTACTTAGACTATGTATTTGTTACCTCTGGAATCTGTAAATATCATATTGAAGGGCAACTTAGTCCAACAGCCAGCACCCTAAAACCTCACAGGGCTGAGCCCAGGAGGAGAAGGTGAAACCCTCTGACTTCATGACAGAATAGATTAACTGCAGATTGTGGGCAAAGCAGCACTCTGGACTTCAGGTTACTCACTTGCATAATGGGAATCAAATCCAAATAACTGTGTTGAAGAAAGAGGTTATAATTTCTTAAAATGACTATTTATGTGTATTTGATGTTTCTTCTATTTGGGTTTCACTGAGCATCTAAATTTTTTTATGATTATTTCATCAAATATTTTTTACTCCCCTCATCTCTTTTTTGGAAGTGGAATTACATTCATATTAGACATCATGGTATTGTCCCATATGTCATTAATACTCTGTTCCATTCTTCTCAATCTTTATCCTCTCTTTCACTTTGGATAGTTTCTATGATAAGTTGTTTTTTAATTCTTTATTGTTCAAAGTATTACATATAGTATTACATTTCCTTTTCCCCCCACTGACCTCTCCCAAGCCACCCCCTCACCCTCGGCATATGCCCTCACCTCCCTAGTGTCTGTGTCCACTGCTTATG
>PVJC01039422.1:0-16266 GCA_004026665.1 Murina feae | reverse complement strand
AAGGAGGAAAGGAAAGTTTATAAATGATGAGTCAGTAGGAAAAGTGTTACATAAAGGAGAAAAATTGTGTGAGAGGAAGAAGCCAATAAGGAAGTCAAATACAATTGTGCATGAAGGGGATAAGATTAAAAAAGAAAGTTAATAGGGGTGACCAGGCCAGCAGGAGAGGGCAGTTAGGGGGATCAGGCAGGCAGGCAGGCAGGCAGAGTGGTTAGGGCAGGCAGGCAGGTTAGCGGTTAAGAAACAGAGGTCCTAGATCGTGAGAGTCCCCAAGAACTCCATATTGGAGAGGGTGCAGGTTGGGCTGAGGGACCCCTTCCCCTGCCGTGCACGAATTTCGTGCACAGGGCCCCTAGTAAATACATAAAAATAGGTATCTGCAAAACAAGAGTGCATGATAATGTGAAGTAAGCAAATATAAGATGTGCCTTTCAGATTGCTTTCTAAATCAATTTCTAACTGACCCCATTTTAATTCACTATTAACTATTTTTAAAATGCTGGGCATAAGAATAAATAAAAAGTTGCTTCTATCTTTAGGGAGGGCAAATATAGACTGAAAGTGAAGGGATAGAAAAAGATGTTTTGTGCTAAGGAAAAAGAAGAAGAAAGCAAGAAAGAAAGAAAGAGGGAGGGAAGGAGGGAGGAAAAAAGGAAGGAAGGGAGGAAGCTGAGATATCAGTCAAAATGGACTTAAAAAGACTTTGAGGGGCATCAAGACAGTGAGACTATAGGAGGACACTAAACTCACTCTTTCTAGGGAGCAAACTCAAATATACATAGATATATATAAATATAGGGTATCCCCCCAAAATATATATACATATTTTTGATAGCTCAATTGATGCTTCTTTATTTTCAGACTTAATGTATTGGAAGTAATAATTATTCAAAGTGTGTATACACATTTGGGGGGTCACTCTGTAGATATCAAGTACTCATGTGATAAAACTGAAGACGGAGTGAACAGCTTCTGAACAACACATAAGACAATACACTGAACAGAGAGGCTGGAAAGCAAGTGGAGCCTTCTGGGTGCTGTAGGAACTATCTGCCTAGAAGAATTGTCCAGTGCCATTGTTTATGTTCCCCTCTAATTCAGTGGGATGAGGGAGCTCTGATGATGTGCTTTGGCCAACCTGTAATCACTGCCTGCATGTTTGTAGCTGTATTTCCCAAAGCCTTTGCCTTCTACCAAAAAGAGCACACAGGAACAGGGCATCAGTACATGCTCTTATCCTTCTTGCTAACAGCCATTCTGGACACACAAGTCAGTGTCCAAGGTTCCATTGTGCCTGTTAGGCCAATGGCACCCCAAAACTCTCTAGCACATAAAGCCTACACAGAAGCTACTTCTATATGGGACCACATCCTGTACAACCAATGAGACTATATAAAGCACTGAAGAGCTGTTGGAGTTCTCTAAACTTCAGGAATTCTCTGGGGTCAGAGTTTCTGGTGAGTGCCACTATTCTCACCCAGAGTTCTGGTGAGAACTCTACCCAGATGCTCCAGCAGGGTATTCTCAGACATCTCTAAAGCACATTTAGGCACCAAACAATGGGAGCAAGTAGAACAAGAGGGCATTGCTTCAGACACTTGCCTCCCCACCTAGAGCAGGTCTGGCTTGGTGCGGAACCTTAGGCACCTGCTCATCTCTTACCTTAATGGCCTGCCAAAACCACCTGGTACACACAGTTTGCACAGAGACTATTTCCACACAAGGCCACTATTTTCAAGACTGAATGGATTTAAAAATGTGACCCACATACATGTTGTTTACAAGAAACTCAACTTCAAATAAAAGTACACGCACAGACTGAAAGTGAAGGAATGGAAAAAGATATTCTATGCAACTAGAAATGAACATCAAGCTGGGGTAACAATATTCATATCAGCAAAATAGGCTTCAAAATATTAACCACAGAGGAAAGGTGAAGGTAGGTGCATGCACGGGAAGAGATCAGCCAAAGAACTTGTGTGCATATATGCATAACCCATGGACACAGACAATAAAAGATTGAATCTCTGGGGCTGAAAGCAGGGTGCAGGCTAGAAGGGATCAATGGAGGAAAAGAGGACATATACAATACTTTCAAGAATAAAGACAAAAAAAAGACGAAGAAGTACAATCCAAGAAGATAATATGACAACCATAAATATCTATGTACTCAACATAGAAATACCTAGATATATAAAGAAATTATTAATGGAGATAAAAGGAAAATATCCAACACAATAGTAGGAGATTTTCATACTTCATTCATATCAATAGTTGCATCATCCAGACTAAAAATTAATAAGGAAATGATGGTCTTAAATGTCACATTAAACCAAATCTAATTAATAGATATTTTGATAACATTTCAACCTAAAACTGCAAAATACACATTTTTTTCAAGTGCACATGGAACATCCTGCAGGATAGATCAAATATTAGGCAACAAAGCAAGCCTCCTTAAGTTCAAGAAGATTGAAATCACATCAAGGATCTATTACTATCACAATGGCATGAAATTAGAAATCAACTACAGAAAGAAAATTGGAAATAGCACAAACACATGGAGACTAAACAGTATGCAACTAAATAACCAATGAATCAAAAAGAAAACCAAATAGAAAACCCAAGCATATTTTGCAACAAATGCAAATTAAAAAAACAAACACCTTTTTACCCCAAAGGTGGCTCAGTTGTTTAGTGTTGTATTGTCCAAAAATGTTATGGGTTCAATTCCTGGTCAGGGTACATACCTAGGTTGCGAGTTCAATCCCTAGTTGGGTGCACATGAGAGTCAACTGATGGATGTCTCTCTATATATCACTCTCTCTCTTCCATATCAATAGAACATATGCTCAGGTGAAGAGTAAAAAAACAACAACAACAACAAAAAACCTCTTAGAATTAATTAATGGGATGGCCTGGCTGGCATGTTCAGTGGTTGAGCATTGACCTATGAACCAAGAGGTCATGGTTCGATTCCCAGTCAGGGTACATGCCTGGCTTGCAGGCTTGATCCCCAGATCAAGCTGTGCAGAAGGCAGCTGATCAATAATTCTCTCTCATCATTGATGTTTCTATCTCTTTCTCCTTCTCCCTTTCTCTCTGAAATCAATAAAAATATATTTTTTAAATGTTAATGGAGTGAATCAAAGCAGTTCTAAGAGGAAGTTCATAACTATACAGGCCAACTTCTGGAAAGAAGAAAATCTCAAATAATCTAACTCTACCCCTAAAGAAACTAGAAAAAATATTTAAAAATAAGAGACAAATTAGGATATTTTTTTAAAAGAAAAGGTTAAAAAAAAAAAAAACAAAACACAAAACTAAGTGCTGATTCTTTGAAAAGATAAATTAATACAACTTTAGCCAAACAATCAAGAAAAAAAAACAGGAGCTTAAATAAATAAAATGATAAATGAAAGAAGAGTAATTACAACTGACACCAAAAAATTAGAAAGAATCATTAAGGAATTCCATAAACAATTGCATGTCAACAAATTAGATAATCAAGAAGAAATGAATAATTTTAGAAGTATGTAACCTACCAAGGTTAAATAAAAAAAAAATACAACATCTAAACACACTGATTTCTAGGGAAAAGTTGAAGCAATAATCACAAAACTACCAACAAATAAAAGTTCTGAGCCAGAGGCCTTCACAGATGAATTCTACCAAATATTGCAACAATAATGGCTATTCTTCTTAAGCTATTTCAGAAAATTGAAGAGGAAGGAACACTTTCAAACTCATGCCATGAAGCCAGCACTATTCTGATAAAGACACAAAAAAATGCAGGTCAATATCCTTGATGTAAATAGATGTACTAGCAAAAATTTTTAACAAAATATAAGGAAACTGAATTAAAAATTTATTAAATGGATTGTGCATCATAACCAAGTGGGATTCATTACAGGGAAGAAAGAATGGTTCAAAATCCATAAAATAATCAATGTGATCCATCACATTAACAAAATAAAGATAAAAAACATATAGTCATGAAAGATTCAGAAAATGCATTTCAAAACATTCAGCATCATTTTATGATAAAAATTCTCAACAAAGTGGGTAACATAATAAAAGCTCGATATGCCAAACCCAGAGTTAAGATCACACCTAGTAGTGAAAAGTTGAAAGACTTTTTTCTAAGATTGGGAAAAATGGAAGGATGTCCACTATCACCTCTATTACAAATGGTGTTTGAATTCTTAGCCATAACAATCAGACGAGAGAATGAAATAAAGGCATCCAAAACAGAAAGGGAAGAAGTAACTCTTATTATTTGCATATTACATCCATACTAATAAAAGGCTAATATGCTAATTAGACTGGATAGACCAGATGTCTTCCAGACATCCTTCTGGACAAAGCCATGGTGTTAGGGGCTGAGACGGAGTGGTTAAGGGTGATCAGGGCAGCAGGGGAGAGTAGTTAGGGGAATCAGGCATGCAGGCAGCGGCAGTTAGGGGCATCAGGCAGACATACAGAGGTGGTTAGGGGTGACCAGGCAGGCAGACAGAGGTGATTAGGGGCAATCAGGCAGGCAGGCAGAGTGGTTAGGGGCAATCAGGCAGGCAGGCAGGTGAGCAGTTAGGAGCCAGCAGTCAGGTTGTGAGAGGGATGTCCAAGGGATCCTGGATTGGAGAGGGTGCAGGCTGGGCTGAGAGACACTCCCCAGGTGCACAAATTTCATGCACTGGGCCTCTAGTAATACTATATAAAGAAAACCCTGAAGACTCCAACAAAAACACTACTAGAACTAATAAATTCAGTACATTTGCAGAATACAGAATCATTATATAGAAATCTACTGAATTTCTATACACCAATAACAAATGATTAGAAGGAAATCAGGAAATATTAATAAAACAATACCATTTGCAATAGCATCAAGAAACATAAAATACCTAGAAATAAACTTAACCAAAGAGGTGAAAGACCTATACTGTGAAAACGTTGGAAAAAATTGAAGATACATATAAATGGAAGGCGATACTTTGCTCATGGATTGAAAGAATTAATAATGTGAGATCTTTATAACTATTTAATGCAATATACAGACTAAATGCAATCTCTATTAAAATATCAATGGTATGCTTCTCAGAACTGGAACAACTAATCCTAAAATTCATATAAAACCATGAGATACCCCAAAGAGCCAAATAAATCTTAAGAAAGAACAAAGTGGTAACTATCACACTCTCTGATATCAGACTGTACTACAAAGCTACAATAATCTAAGTTGTATGGTACTGATATAACAGATATGTAAATGAACAGAATAGAGAGGCCAAGTATAAATCCTCACTTATATGATCAATTAATCTATGGCAAAGAAGGCAAGATAATACAGATCATAAAGAAAGTCTCTTCAATACGTGGTGTTGGGATGATTGGATAGATAAATATAAAAATTAAATTTGAAAACTTTATTACACTATATATAAAATTAAACTCAAAATGGATTAAAGAGTTAAATGTAAGACCTGAATCCATAAAACTCCTAGAAATAACATTCGCACTTAATTCTTTGACACTGCTCTTAGCAATGTCTTTTGGATATGTCTCCTTGAGTAAGGCAAACTATAGAAAAAAATAAACAAAAAGGAAATATATGAAACTAAAGTCCTTGCACCACAAAGGAAACCATCAACAAAAAGAAAAAACAACCTACTGAATAAAAGAAGATATTCACAAATAATGCATCCCATAAGGGGTTAATATCCTAAATCTATAACTCATACCATTTAATGTCAAAAAAGGGACCAATCCAATTAAAAAACAGGAAGAGAACATAAGTAGACCTTTATCCAATGATGAGGTACAAATAGTCAACAGACATTTGAAAAGATGTTCAACATCACTTATCAGGAAAATGAAAATCAAAACCACAAGGATATATCACCCTACACCTGTCAGAATATCAATCATCAATAAATCAGCACACAAATTCTGGTGAGGATCCTAACCATCTGAGATGGGATTATAAAATAGTGCAGTCACTATGTAAAACAGTATGGTTGTTCCTCAAAAATTAGAAATATGGCAGCCAGGCCATGACCAGATAGTTCAATTGGTTAGAATGTTGTCCTGATGCACCAAAATTGCAGGTTCAATCTTTGATCAGGGTACACACAGAAAGCGCAAATATCTCTCTCTCTCTCTCTCTCTCTCTCTCTCTCTCTCTCTCTCTCTCTCTCTCTCCTCTCTCTTTCTCTTCCCCCTTCTCAAAATAATAAATAAATAAATAAAGTTTTTAATAAAATAAAATTACAGCTGTCACATGATCCAGCAAGCCTACTTCTGGGTATGTATCCAAAGAAAACAAAAACACTAATTCAAAAAGGTATATGCACCCCTGTGTTTATTGCATTGTTACTAGTAATAGCCAAGATATAGCGGCAACCTAAGTGTTTGTGAACAGATGATGAAGAATAAAGAAGAAGTGGTGTGTGTGGGTGTGTGTGTGTGTGTGTGTATGTATGTATACTAGAGGCCCAATGCATGAAATCCGTGTGCATAGGTAGGAACTCTAGGCCCGGCCTGAAATCAGAGCCAATCTGTGGGGTGACTGGTGGAGTTATTGAGACTCCCTGCTGGCACCCGCTTGGTTGTGCTGGCACCAACTGCTTGCCAGCCTCACCCCCCACCCCCACCATGAAAAGATTGGAGGTGTGGCACCAGCCTACTCAGAGGCAGACCACACCCCCTGTCACTCACTGCCACTGGTAGCCTCCTTCTGTGGTGCAATTGGAGGGCCCTACTGGCATGCACCTTGGCTGACCTGGGGTGGGGCCTGAAGGCTGGGGGAAGCTCTTGCATTGAGCAGCTGTCCCCTGGTGGTCAGTGTGCATCATAGCAACTGGTTGTTCTGTCATTTGGTCAATTTGCATGTTAGGCTTTTATTATATAGATAAGTGTGTGTGTGTGCACATGCGCATGTGCGTGCACATGCACTCACAATGAAATATTACTCAGCAATACAAAGTAATAAAATTGTGCCATTTGTGACAACATGGATGGATCTAGAGGAGATTATGGTAAGTGAAATAAATCAGAGAAAGAAAATATTGCATGACTTCACTGAAATTTTAAAGCTATGAAAAGAAAACAGAAATGGACCCATAGATATAGAGGACAAGAAGGGTTGTAGGGGTGAGCATCCTAAAAAGTGTAAAATTATCCCTAATATGTGATAAATTAATGTTTGCAAAATAGTTACATAAAACAAAGTTTTAGTAATTTATAAATAAATCCATTATCAACAAATACTATATCATTCCATAATAATTCATAGAGATGAGAGAAAAAACATGAGTCATTGATAATATATGTTATGAGTTTTAGTAATGTTTCTATTACTTAAAATTTTATAAGTATGAAAGTATATGTCTAAAATGATTGAAATTCCCCTTTTGGACACAGATGAGAGAACAATTCAAAAGGGAAAAAGTCCTATAAATGATCACTATTTTTTTAAAAAAGAATAAATGATAAGTAATAATGAGAGTATCAAAATCTACACATTGTAGTAAAACAAAAATTGAAAATGAATAAAAATATCCAATCTAAGATTGATGGAAAATTTATGTTTTACTCCAAAAGAAAAAGTGAATGAAAATATGTTCATTCCTTTTTTTCAGAATACACATTCACCATCCCACCATTAGTACGTAATTCACTGGGTATTTGAAATGTGGGACATGCACTAAGATATATCCTGTAATCCGAACAGCATTTGATTCTACCTCAGATCAACTCTCGTCAGTAACATACTCACTCTCCTTGTGTCCTCGTCGTAATAGTCAGCAAGTGGAAATCTTGTCAGCATGTGTTTTTCTGCCCTATCCTGGCAGCTGTCAGATTTGCACTCATGTAGCAGCGGCAGCACATTATTTTTCCCATGGAAAGGAACAGCACATCTCTGACACTGCAAGATCTGACCCGCTGCTCCAGTTAGCATTTTTGTACAGAAAGGAATCTGAAATGACAAGCAATCTTCCTGACTCCTTTCTATATTCCAGTTTGCAAGGAGCATGCAAATTATGCAGTGAATCCAATAAAAATTAATTCTGAAATATGACCTTAGATGTTTTGTACCATTTTGAAGATACTTGTAAATAGAAATACTTTATTTAACTGAGAGTCTAAATTAAAGAAGAAAATTAAATTTTCTTGAATATAATGAGTTAAAATTTTTTTCATCTAAAAAAGATACATGTAGATACTAGTATGTTTATAAGTTATGAAGTTCAAACACCTCCTAAATGATCTATCACTTTACATCATGGCCCCCACTGTACACGGAGTCAGTAAAGTGAAGATGTGGAGCCTGCTAAGTTCACGTATTTGTCACTGGATTGGAGTCCTGTGTCTATAAAATGTGACACATGTCATGTTATTCTGCACTCTGATAGAAGAGAATGTCAAATGGCTTTGACTTTGGAAGACTTGACCCTTTATTTTTGTCACTCTGCCTCAAAGGCAGTGATCTGAAATGGCAGGTTTCTCCGTGCCTTGATGATGAGATTTGAACAACCAGATTCTCTCCCTCCCAACTGATTGCAAGGTGACAAAAGCAAACCACAGCAGTGTAAATTCTGGGTAATCTTTTCTCTCAGTCAAGACCCTTTCAATTGGCAGAGTTTCTTATAGCAAACAACTGCGCTTCCTAGGATCAAGAGCAGATGAAAGAGAAGGGTAATGGTAGCGATCTCATTAGGATGGCGACATTAGTGAGGGAGCAATTATAAAAGAAATTGACTAGACTTTACTGGCATCAGGAGGGGGGCATTCTGCGGACCCCTCCTGCTCTGGGGTTTCTGTTAATATTCCTCTTCTGCTGTGTTCCCATGTGTTCGGTTTGCACCCCTTGAAGGCATTTAGCATTTCTCCCAGATTCCGAGTACAACATAAATATCTTGGAGGGTTTATTGCTGCTGTCTACAGTTTTCTGTTCGACCGGCACTCTTGTGGTGAAACCTTCCACGTTGACATTTTTATGTTTTTCTCTGAGAACGAGTATAAACAAAGGCGTGTTTCCCTCTGGTGACATATCATGAATGGGCCCAGTGTGTCCAGTACAGCTTTTACTGTATAGTATAGTTTAATTCATGGAACATGGTCTAAGGTTTGTTTATACAGAAGTGTGCACTTGTCCACTATAAACTTCTACAATCCATATTTTGAATTAAATTTTATATGAAAATATTTAGGTTTACAGAAAAATTTGCAGATATTACAGAAAGTTCCCATCTACTCCACACATTCAGTTTCTGTTATAAAACATCTGAGCAGTGTACCATAATAATATGAGAACTAGGGAAGGAGTTGGATACTTTATTCTTTCTAATATCTGTATTTTATTCCTATTTACTAAGTTTCTACTTAATGTTCTTTCTTCTTCTTTTTTTTTTTTTCCTCCAGGATCCTTAGGACAGCATGTTACATTTATATAGTTGTCATGTCTTTTTATGCTGCTCCTGGGTGTGACAGTTCCTCACTTGCCTGGTTTTGGTGACTCTGACAGTTTTGAAGAGGGACTGGTCAGGCACTTTGTAGACTGTCACTCACATGGAGCTCTCTGATGTCTTTCTCGTGATTACACTGGGCTAAAGTCTTTGGGGAGGAAGACCACAGAGATAAAGTGGCATTGTTATCACAACATATCAAGGGTGCATACTGTCAATATGACTTTTCACTGTTGGTATTGACCTTGATCTCCAGGCTGAGGTCGTGTTTCTCAGTGTTCTACACTGTAAAATCATTTTTTTCTTTTCTTTTCCATTTTTTTATTACATGAAGTATTACAAAGACTAATACATATATCTCTTTTTTCACCTGCCCTCCCCCCAGCCTCTCCTACCCCCCATTTATTTGTGTCCATTGGTTATGCTTAAATGCATGCATAAAAGTCCTTTGGTTGATCTGAAACCCCCACCCCACAACCCTCCCTGTCCTGGTTGCTGTAATTTGACAGTCTGTTTGATGCTGCTCTGCCTCTGTATCTATTTTTGTTCATCAATTTATAATGGTTATTGTTATCCATAGATGAGTGAGGATATGTGGTATTTTTCTTTCATTGACTGGCTTATTTCACTTAGCATTATGTTCTCCAGTTCCATCCATGCTGCTGCAAATGTTAAGAATTTCTTCCTTTTTACAGCAGCATAGTATTCCATTGTGTAGATGTACCACAGTTTTCTAATCCATTCATCTGCTGATGGGCACTTAGGCTGTTTCCAAATTTTAGCTATGGTAAATTATGCTGCTATGAAAATAGAAATGCATATGTCACGAACTTACACCATACACAAAAATAAATTCAAAATGAATAAAGGACTTAAATGTAAGACAGGAAACCATGAAAATACTAGAGGAATGCAAAGGCAACAAAATCTCAGACATATGCCAAAGTGGTTTCTTCACCGATACAGCCCCTAGGGCACTGGAAACTAAAGAGAAAATAAACAAATGGGACTATATCAAAATAAAAAGCTTCTGCACAGCAAAAGAAACCATCAACAAAACAACAAGAAAACCCACTACCTGGGAGAACATATTTGCCAATGTTATCATTGATAAATGTTTAAGCTCCAACATTTATAGGGAACTCATACAAGTTAACAAAAAGAAGACAATCCAATCAAAAAATGGTCAAAGGACCTAAATAGACGCTTTTCAAAAGAGGACATTCAGAAAGCCAAGAGACATATGAAAACATGCTCAAAGTCACTAATCATCCGAGAGATGCAAATCAAAAAAACAATGAGGTACCATCTCACACCTATAAGAATGGCTATCATCAACAAATCAATAAACAACAAGTGCTGGAGAGGATGCAGAGAAAAAGGAACCCTTCTGCACTGCTGGTAGGAATGTAGACTGGTGCAGCCACTGTGGAGAACAGTATGGAGTTTTCTCAAAAAATTAAAAATGGAACTTTCTTTTGACCCAGTGATCCCACTTCTGGGAATATATCCTAAGAAACCAGAAACACCAATCAGAAAGGACATATGCATCCTTTTTCTACCTTTCAATACTCTTTTTTTTTTTTTAAAGAAAGTCAGTAATAACAGCCCACACTTAAGAAATAGAGCATTTTATTTCACCTCCTTAAGCTACATGAATTATTTAGAAAGCTGTATAAACTTGTCTATTTCTGCTATTTACATAATTACTAGTTGATGTCAGTATGGATTCATGAACATTTATATTTTGTAGGTTATCATATAACTAGGGGCCCGATGCACAAAATTCATGCACTGGGGGGGGGGAATTCCTCAGCCCAGCCTGCCCCCTCTCACATATTGGGAGCCCTCATGGGGTGTCCTGCTGATGGCCTAGGCCCGTTCCTGGAGAGTGGGTCTAAGCAGCAGTCTTGCCTCCCTTGTGGGAGGCAATGAGGCTAATCAGGGGAAGCCACCAGCCCCATCACTCCGCTGCTACAGCCACTGCCAGTCACCGTAGCCACCAAGGTGTTTTCATCAACACGGACTCCAGTCCCTTCACCATGAAAAAATGACAACTTTCTTTAGGCATTTTCAAGATGTGTCTTTCATAGGATATGACATTTCTTTCTTTTTTTATCCTCACCTGAGGATATGTTTCCATTGATTTTTAGAGAATGTGGAAGAGAAGGGAAAGACAGAGAGACACATCAAAGTGAGAAGAACACTTCAATTGGTTGCCTCTTGCATGAACCCTGACCTGGGCCCCAGCCAGGGAGGAGCCTGAAATCTAGGTACATGCCCTTGGTCAGAATTGAACCCAGACCCTGCAGTCAGCAAGCTCAGGAATTATGCACTGAGCCAAACCAGCTAGGACAGGATATGACATTTCTTAGCTCTCCAGCAGTGGACCTTCTTTTTTAACTCCAGGAGTATGGTAGAAAAACCCTAGATCGCCTTTTTGGATTCTTATTACCCAAGTTACTAAGAATATTACCAGTGGCATACAAGGAGCTTAGCCAATGAGCATTAAGAAAAGGTGTTTCCTCTGTAGTTCACTCTCATCACCGGCTCCACCCCTGCCCCTCCAATCCCAGCTACACCCCTACCCAGGCCTGTAGCCTCTGGCCTAGGATGCAGGCCTGGGCAGAAGACACCCCCCCAAACTCCTGTGATGGCCGTCTCCACCCCTTCCCAGGCCAGGGATCTCTGCCTGAGTCTGTAGACCTGGACAGAAAACCCCCCAACCCCCAGGATGGCTAGCTCTTCCCCTTCCCTGCCAGTGGTCTCTGCCCAACGCTGCAGTCCTGGGCAGAAGACCACCCAACCCCCTCAATGGCTGGCTCTGCCCCTTCCCAGGCTGAGGGTCTCTTCCTGAGAATGCGAGCCTGGAAAGAAGAGCCCCCAAACCCCGAGATCACCAGCTCCGTCCCTTCCCAGGTTCCTGTGGCTCTGCCCCTCGGCCCCCCTGCCTGGCCACCACCTGCCTGGCTAACAGGGCTGGCTACATCAGTTGCAGAGCTGAGGCAGACTGGGCACCACCATCTTAGTTGAGTTAATTTACATATTTGCTCCTGATTGGTTGGTGGGCATGGCTTGTGGGCATGGCTTGTGGGTGTAACAGAGTGAGGGTCAATTTGCATATTACTCTTTTATTAAATTAGATGCTACTTTATTATGGTGCTCTAATGATTTCAGTATTGAACAATGAGATAATTTCAGGTGGTCCTGTGTCTCTCTGGCATATTCTATTTTTTGTCTTTAAGCACTTCCTGTACTTCTGGTATTAGAAGATGCTTCAGGCTCAGCCTATGCACTCCTTTTCCTGTCCTAGGGTAAGCCATTTCTCTAACCAACCTGATTCTTTGCTTAGAGTGCTATTAGAAACCAAGATATGGGCACAGGGTATGTTCATTGCTACTAAAGACCTTGTTACTTCCAGTTCTTGTCAGCTTGCAAAGCAAAGAGATATATATGTGTGTTATATATACGAGTATCTATAAATATTTTATTTAAGTTTAATTAAAATATTCATAGGTATTTGTTATCTATTGGTGTTTTTATGGGGTACAATAGAAATTCAACCTGATGTTCCCAACTCTATAGTCTATCAAAAAGAAACTAAATATATCCATCAAAAATAAAATGCTATAAAATACTTAAACATTGAACCAAGGAGTTGAATGACTTATTAACTGAAAACTCTAAACATTTAATTGAAACAGATACAAATAATAAAAAAAATATTCTGTGCTCATGGATTAAAAAGAATTTGTATTGTGAAAATGTCCATATTACCTAAAACAGTCTACAGTTTCTATGCCATTCCTATTAATCTTTCAAAGGCATTTTTTTACAAAAACATAATAAATAATCCTAAAAATTGTAAAGAATTACAAAAGACATCAAATAGCCAATAAATATTGAGAAAGAAAAACAAAGCTGGATGCAACATAGTTCCTGATTTCAAACTGTAAAAGTCTATAGTAATCAAACAGTATGCTACTGGCATAAAAATATGCACAGAGATTAATGGAACAGAATGGAGAGGCCATAAACAAGTCAATTCCTATAGGGTTTATTAATTTATATCAAAGAATTCAAGAACATACAATAGAGAAAAGACAGTTCCTTCAATAAGTGGTGTTCAGAAACTGAACATCCAATAGAAAAGAATGAAACTGAACCCCAATTTTAAAGCATACACAAAAATAAACTCAAACTGGATTAAAGACTTAAATGCAAGACTATGAAGCCTAAAACCCCTTGAAGAAAACATAGGTGGTAAGCTTCTTGACAGAGGTCTTGATGAAAATTTAAAAAGTAATAATGCCAAAAGCAACAAAAGCAACAATCAACAAATGGAACTACATTGAATTAAAAAGATTTTGCACAGAAAAGGAAATTATCAAGGAAAAGCAACCTACCAGCTGGAGAAAATATCCTCCTATATAATAAAAGAGAAACATGCAAATTAACCATCCCTCCACTATGCTCAAGCCACGCCCACCAGCCACACCAGCCACCCAATGAGGAGTGAATATGCAAATTAACCCAACAAAGATGGCAGGTGATTTGCATACACAGAGCAGAGTGGAAAAGCTGGAGGCTTGGGGGGATGTTGCTCCCTCCAAGGGATAACCCAGAGCATGAGGAGCACCAGGAATTCTGGGAATAGTAGTTTTGGGCCAGAAGTGGAAGCCCAGAGCACAGGGAGCACCAGGAATGCTGGGAATCATAGTTCTGGTGGCAGATGGATCTAGACACTAGAACAAAGTGAGCCTGGAGAAAGTTACTGTTGTGGTGGGGGATGGAGGGAAAGCAAAGGTGAGACATAAGTAAAACCAGAGTGTCTAGGAAAAATTAAAGGGAAGATATCCTAAAACTTCCAAGAAATCTCTACCAATGGAGCAAGGAAAAAGAAATGCCTCTGTTATTCTGTGAGCAACAAACTAAACTTGGCGGGGCGTCTCAAACAATTCACTCATATGATTGCAAAGACAGACAGAAACTCCCGGATTGGAGAGGGTTCCCCTGAGGAATCCCAGTTTGGAGAGGGTGCAGGTCAGGCTGAGTGACCCCTCCCCTCCATCCCCCTCTAGGTGTTTTGTGAAAACAGCAGTTAGAGTATAGTCACCACTGTATTGTTTTTGGACATAATTCATTTTATTTTTAAACTGGTAGTGTAGTTCTTGCTCAGAAATTTTTTGACAGATTAAAAATAAAGAGACCCTCAGAAGTTAACAGCATTGCTCTAGTTTTTACATTCGTTTCCAGCCTAAACTATCTCACTCTCAACTAAGTTGCAAGCTGTGTTCCCCGGAAACAAATTACGTCTGCACTTCTCACACAAACACAAGGCACATGCAGAAGCAGCAGGGGTACCTGGTTGACCCCATCTGCTCACAGCCTCAAAGTGTCCCCCACAAACGGTGTTTTAGTTTCAGAATACAAACAGAGTGAGTTCAGAGTGCAGAAACCTGAGGGACAACTACTAACTAAATCATTAGTCAGTGTCAGCACAGTTGGGGACACTTTGGCATCAAGTTTGATGTGAGGACCCACCAATCACAGAAGCCAAATCTAATCACAAAACATCTGACAAAACAAAACGCGGGGACAACTTACAAAGAAACAGGCCTTGTCTGCCCACATGTACAGCACAAGAAATGGAGAGATGTCAGTGCTGATTCTAATCCTGAAACGGGAGGCTGCTCTTGAAGAAATACTACTGGGAAGAGTGGTGAAAACGGAATACGGATATGAAATATATAGGGTATTAAATCAGTGTAAACAGTGTATGTCTGGTAATGTTTTTAATATGAAAGAGAATATATTTGATTATTATATATAAAGGGGAAATGTTCCCAATTTTATCTTAAACAGATCTTTCAATTGCAATATATAGACAGGCACAGTCAGAGGACAGCTGACCAGGAAAAAGTGAGCAAGTAGTCTCTGAGACACACACACAGTCACAGGGAGAGAGGGACTCAGAGACATACAGAGTCACAAGGACAGTTTCAGAGACATGGTACCATAGAATCTCAGACACACACAAATCACAGTGAGTCTCAGAGAGTCTCACAAGTCACAGCAGTTGGTCTCAGAGACAACCAGATGCACAGGTAGTCTTAGAGTTGCAGAGTCACATTAGTATGTCTTAGAGAGGGAACCAGGGAAACGGAGGGAGATTCAGAGAAAGAGGGATGAGGAGAGGTGGAGAGAGGAAATCAGAGAAACAGAGAGGAAATGATTCTGGGAGGGAGGGAGACAGACAGAGAGACAGCCTCAGCGAGACAGGAGACTCAGTAAGAGAGGAAGAGGGAGAAATTAGAGAGACTCAATAAGAGAAAGAGACAAACTCAGAGAGACACAGACACTCAAAGACAGAGATAGATAGATAGATAGATAGATAGATAGATAGATAGATAGATAGATGATAGATAGATAGAGACCCACACCAGAGATGGAGTTACAGAAACTGAAAGGAAATATAAAAATTGTTGATTTGGGGTGAAATACCTACTCTAGTTTCTTGTATTGTTCTTAAACATTAAGTTTGGAAATCTAAATGTAAACAAAAGTCACTAAAAAAAAAGCTATAAAAACAAAACAAAACAAAAAACAGGCTGTGAATTTCTGGGCCTCTTTCACCTAAAGGCGCCCTTGACTAATTCAGTCCGAAGCTCAGAGGGGGGTGCTGGGTCCTTTGCTGAGGCTGCAGGATGAACAGGGACCAGGGGGAGGTTAGAGGCCTGGGGAGGGAGGGGCTGGTGGGAGCCTCAGCTCTGTTTCTGAATCACCTGGGCTTTTAGAA
>PVJC01039421.1:0-16292 GCA_004026665.1 Murina feae | reverse complement strand
GGTTAATTTCAATATTATGCTTTTATTAGTTAAGATTATCTTCCTTATGGTTTCCTCATGGAAACAATATCTGTCTCCCCAAGCCCCTTTTGCTATTAGAAATAAAAAATTTAACTTGGGTACCTGCTAATCTTTCCCACCTACCAGACAATGATATTCTAATTTAATCATCTATGATAATGAAGTCCGTGTTTTGTTGACACACTGGTGGTGGTCTACTATCATTATAAGCTTGGGTATTTTTTTCAGGCTATCTAATCTAATAAAAGAGTAATATGCAAATTAACCATCATTCCAAGACACCTAAGCCACACTCACCGGCCAAGCCACAGCCACCAATCAGAGCGGCTGTATGCAAATTAACCCAGCCAAGATGGTGGCCAGCAGCCATGGAGCTAGAGCAAAGAGGAGGCTTGCATTTGCAATGGAGAAAACTGCCTGCATAGGCCGGCTGGGCCTTTGCTCACGGCAAGAATGTTTCAATTATAGAAGCCACAGAGCTGAAGCAAACAGGAGGCTTTGTTGCCTGCCTAGGCCTCTGCTCAAAGCAACCAAGTTTCAATTATAGAAGATAAACCCTAGAAATCTGCTTCTAGCCTGTCTTGCTGGGACCTTGAGTCAATGGGAGCTATGGTCAGCCTGGAAACAGCCCTCAGCCCCTCACCCAGGCTGGCCAGGCACGCCAGCAGGTGGACATCCCCCAAGGGGTCCCAGACTGCAAGAGCACATAGGCCGGGCTGGGGGACTGCCTCCTCCCACGAGTGCAAATTTTTGTGCACTGGGCCCCTAGTCCTATATAATGAAGAGCTAATATGCAAATGGTACCACACCCTCACGCCCTCACACAGAGGCCTTGGGACCTGAGGCCGCACCCCTGCCCTGGTGTCAGGACCTGGGGATCTAAGGCCGGGCGATCTGAGGCCGGGTTGGGGGAACTGAGGCTACACGCTCCACCAGGTGGGGCTTCACAGGGGACCTGAGGCTGCGCCCTCTGCCCTGCAGTGCTTACGGGGGTGGAGCCGGCCAGGTCTGTGTCTCACGTGATTACAAGGCACACGAGAGTGAGTGGGAACTTGAATCTGTGTCCCAAGAGACACCAGACTCTGACCAGAGGGACATTTTCATATACATTTTATTAATTTTCTTTCATCTCTGATACTTCTATTATAGAGAAAAGGCAAACAGCAATATTAAAATATTTCCTATAATTATTCCCTTTTAATGTGCATGAATTTTGTGCACCAGGCCACTAGTCTATACTAATAAAAGGGTATATATGTCCTCTGGATAAAGCCACGGTAGTGGGGCTGAGGCAGAAGCGGTTAGGGGTGATCAGGCTGGCAGGGGAGAGCAGTTAGGGGGATCAGGCTCGCAGGGGAGAGCAGTTAGGGGGATAAGGCCAGCAAGGGAGAGCAGTTAGAGGAAATCAGGCAGGCAGAGTGGTTAGGAGTGATCAGGCAAGCAGGCATAGTGGTTAGCGGCGATCAGGCAGGCAGGCTGGCAGGTGAGTGGTTAGGAGTCAGTGGGTCTGGGATTGTGAGAGGGATGTCTGACTGCTGGTTTAGGCCCGATCCCTGCGAGGGCTCCCAGACTGGAGAGGGTGCATGCCAGGCTGAGGGATCCCACCTTGTGCTCGAATTTCGTGCACTGGGTCTCAAGTATCTATTATAAAGAACCTATGTTGGACAAATCCTTCCAAGAACACATCCCTAATAATTCCCCTGGTACAATTATATATGGATCTAATCTGAATAAGTATTTTAGATGAATACTGTCTAAGTATAGGAATAGATGAATTTAACTGCTCAGAAGAAAAATGGGAACTTCTGGATAATAGTAGATACTTGTTTCCCCTCAGATCTGTCCATGTCTAATATTAGACATTTGCTCTTCCTAATCAGTTACTCATTTAGTATTGTTACTTTTGCTCCTGGTATGTAAATATTATATTAAATGCAGAAAAACAAAACTTAAACAGCAAAAAAGATTTGAATCATGGTGGTTCCAAAATTAGAAATGATCCAGAATACTTTTTAGCAAGAACATATTGGGTCTAACTCCCTCCCATTTACCATATTTTTCTGTGTATAAGATGCTATTTTTTCTAAGCTCATTAGACTGAAAATCAAGGGGCATGTTATACATGTTAAGTCAGCTTAGGAGGGAGCCTCACAGGTGCGTAGCTGCACAGACCTTATCAAACAGGCTTCCTCCAGTCTTGAGCCTTATTATTAATGATGTTAGTTGATGCCATAATTGGAGGTAGAGATAGAGAGTGAGCAGATGCAACAGGGACTGGAGTGTTCTGAGGGCATAAAGATGTCAAAAAATAAAAAAATACATGGAAATAGAGCCACAGAGAGACAATTTGGCCTCTTCCCATTGAGTGTATGATCAGACAGTGGAGAAAACAGAAAGAACAACTCCTTCAGATGCTAACAAAGGCCTTAAGAGGAAAACCAGCAAAAGGTTTAAAATATTGATTACTTAATTTTGGGTTAGAAAAGAGGGGGCATCTTATACACAGAAAAAATATAGTACCTGCTTTATATCTTATCTAATAAATAAGGAATATGCTAATTGACCCTCACACTGTCACAAAGATGGAGGCACCCACAGTCAATAAGAAGGGAATATGCTAATTGACTGCCCCAACTTCAAAGATGGCGGCGCCCACAGCCAATAAGGAGGGAATATGCTAATTGACTGCCATGCCCTCAAAGATGGCGGCGCCCAGTGTCCACAGCCACGCCAGTGTGGCAGGCATGCGGAGTCCCCCAGTCACCTCAACCACCAGCCACCCAGGGCCGGCCAAGGTTTGCACTGCCAGCGGTGGCAGCAGCATAGGTGTAATGGGGGCATCACCTCCCACCCTGAGGGCTCCCGGACTGTGAGAGGGGCAGAACAGGCTGAGAGACCACCTTTCCAGTATATGAATTTTCATGCACCGGGCTTCTAGTGTGTGTGCACACACACACACACACACACACACATATATATATACACACAGACACACACACACACACACACACACACGAAGCCAGTGACCAGAATGCTGGAACGACTGAAACAACCAGTCACTATGACGCCCAATGCAGCCAGCCAACCAGCTGGATTGGGGATGGAGCAGGCCAACTAACCTCCTGTGGCCCAGCCCCTCGCCGCAACTGGCCCCTAAACCCCAATTGGGGGTGGGGCAGCCAGCTAATCTCACATGGCTCAGGCCCCAGCCAGCCCCACCCCTGATCAGCTGCCCCACCCAGATCCGAGGGTGGGGCCAGGTAGCCAACCTCCTATGGCCCTTCCTCCCGGCTGGCCCCTTCCCTGATTGGCCCTCCCATCCTAATTGGGGGTGGAGCACACCAGTCAACCTCCCATGGCTCCTCTCCTCAGCCGGCCCTGCCCCTGATCACCACCCCCAATAAGCCCATGACCCCTCCCCCAACTGCAATCGCCACCCCCATTGGGGGTGGAGCAGGCTGGCTGGACCCCACCCATGCAGGAATTCATGCACTGGGCCTTTAGTTTTGAAAAATAATTCTACTTTGAATGCCATCTAAGGTTATGGCCTTGCCCCATCCCCAGTGGGCCACCCTGTTCAGCAAGACAAATGCTGACATTAAGACTTCCTAGGAATGTACTTTCCTAGCACTGTGGGACTCCAGACTCCACTATCCAACCAAAAGGTTGGTCATCAATGCATCCTTTGGATTGATTTATGACCAAAAAGGAATGTGTGGATGAAAGGGACCACATGCCAACATGACAAGCTCAGGGAAGGCCTGCATGGCAGTCTTGCAAACTCAAAGATCTAGAGTAACCACAAAGGATGGTCTGAAACTAAACTTTAAATAAAAGCAGTTATGGTGGACAGCCACCTCCTAGGCTTGTATGTTCCCTGACAAAGTCAACCTTTACCTTAACTGAGCTTATTGTCTTTTTGCATCAATGATATCATTGAAATGTCAGGGTAACTTGAAACTTTCCCTTTTTTCAGACCCCTCAGGGCACAACCAAATGTCCTGGGCACTGGACAGATATCACAAATTCCCTCATTGTTGTTATCATAATTGTTGACTGTTAACTATCCTATACCCATCTAAGTAAAAAAAGTATGTGTCTATCACTTTACTCTTTATCCATTCCCAGAGGTTTCCCCGCTTTCTTTCTCCCACCTCCTTAATCTATCATCAATGGATTTCATGTAACCCACCTACATTTCCTCCTTTGATTGCAATGTATAAAAATATATGAAAAACTGCCATTCTCTGGAACATTATCCCAATCAAGTGAGATTCTGCTTCCTGGCAAATGTCAACAGTTTGACTCAAAGAAGTACACAAAATTTCTTTACAAGTTTGAATGTGTTAATGTAGTACAAATAGAGGAAGGAAAACCTTTACAACAACTGGTACTGCAACTAACTGGACATACATAGGCAACAACTAAATATAAAAAGTTAACCTTGATCTAAGTTTCGCACCTTATACAAAATTAGCTCAAATTGTACCACAAATTTAAGTGTGAAATGCAAAAGCATAAAACTTTAAGGGGAAAAAAAGGAGAAAATCTTTATAATCTAGAGTTATGCAGATAATTCTTATAACTTAAAACCAAAAGCATGATTCACAAAAGGAAAAACTGATTAACTAGACTTCATTAAAATTAAAGAAACTTTGCAAGAGAACCCATCAAGAGAATGAAAACACAGCTAAAAAAAAAAGAAAATATTTTCAAATCATATATGTAATAATAGTAGTATCTAAAATATATAAAGACTTAAAACTCAAGAACAGAAAAAAAACACTCCAATTAGGGATGGACAAAAGACATGAATAGACATTTCATTTGAAGAAGGGGATATACAAATTGGAAGCAAACACATGAAAAGATATGGTTAGCCATTAGGGAGATGCAAACTAAAATTCCATTGAGAAAACAATATACACCTATCAAGAATGGCAAAAATAAAAAATCATGACAACATTAATGCTAGACATGGAATAACTAGGACACTCATAGACTGCTGATGAGAATGTAAAATGATGCAATCATCCTGAAAATTGGCAGCTTCTTTAAAAATTAAACATGCAGTTAACATACAACAATTGTATTCTTGGGTATTTATCCCCCCAAAATAAAAACATTTTATACAAAAACATGTACATGAATATTTACAGCATTTGTAACAGAAAGAAACAACAAGGTTTTCTTTAACCAATGAATAATTAAACAAAATGTGGTACATTTGTAACATGGAATACTACTCATCAATAAAAAAGAATGAAGTAATGATCCATGCTACCAACTTAATGAATAATCAGAGAATTATGCTAAGTAGAAATATTGTCAATCACAAAAGGTTACCTACTATATAATCCTATATAATAAAAGAGAAACATGTAAAATGACCATCCCTCCCCCACACTCACCAGCCAATCAGGAATATACAAATTAACACGACAAAGATGGCGGGTTAAATTTGCATACATAGGCACGGGTAGAGAGCAAAGCAGGAGAGCCAGCAGTTTGGGGGGAACGTGGCTCCCTCAGTTGAGCAGAGAGGGAGAGCCAACAGAGAGAGAGTGGAGCGGCTTGGGAAACTTGACTCCCCAAGCTGCCAGATGGAGAGTAGAGAGGGAGCACTAGCGGCTTGGAGGACTTGGCAGAGTGGGAGGCCTTGGGACATAGACGGAGCAGAAAGGGAAAACCAAGAGAGTGGGGAAAACCAGGAATTCTGGGAATAGTAGTTCTGGTGGCAGCCCCAGAACCTGAAGCAAAAGGTCAGAGCGCGCGGAGCACCAGGAATGCTGGGAATTGTAGTTCTGGTGGCAGACATGATCTCCTAGACACTAGAGCAAAGTGAGCCTGGAACAAGTTACTGTTGTGGGTGGAGGATGAAGGGAAAGCAAAGGTGACAGACATAAGAAAAATCAGAGTGTCTATGAAAAATTAAAGGGAAGAATCCTAAAACTTCCAGGAAATCTCCACCAATGATGCAAAGAAAAAAAATGACTCTATTATTCTGTGAGCAACAAACCAAACTGGGCTGGGGGTCTCAGACAATTCGCTCATATGATTGCAAAGACAGACAGAAACTCCCGGATTAGAGAGGGCTCCCTTGAGGACTCCCAAATTGGAGAGGGTGCAGGTCAGGCTGAGGGACCCACCCTCAGTGCGCGAATCTTTGTGCACCCGGTCCCTAGTTCTATTAATAAAATATTCTTGAAATGCCAAATTATAGAAATGAAAAAATGGAAGGAGTGGCTGCAGAGGTTAAAACATGGAGGGAGGAGTTAGTATGGCTATAAAAAGGCAGACATGCAAACTTCTGTTTTCCATGTCAGGATGTAAGCAACTTGGAAGGTGTCATTCCATTCTAACAATAAGTAAGAAGCTGAACAAACTGAAAAACTGACAACCTTTCTTATATCCAATCAAGAAGCTAGATCACAAGGTAAACCATTATTTCAAAATTTGGAAAGACAAAAAGGCAAATACACAGATATATAATTATATATTACATACATGTAATTAACTGGACTTAATTAAAATTAAAAAGCTGAAACCTCTGCAGAAACTGGTGCCAGGTTAGGAAAATCTCAACTATCCTAAAAATTGCTGGAGACCTGATGTGAACAAATCTGAGTTACAAATGCTTGTTGGAGTCAGTCAGAGGAGCTGTCACACTGTACTGGCTGTAGCTCAATAGCTTCTCACAGTGAAGATGGCAGAAAAATCCCCTCACCCTTCACATAGAGAGAGAGAGAAAAAGTAACTATTTTCAAATACGTAACACAACAATTGGTTCTTCTTAACAAGTTTCATCCTCAAAAGAAATATTTCATCAGAGCCTAATCTGAAGTTTTATCAGCCTAAAACAAGTAGGGGAAGGGAAATACCAAATTGCAGCCCGCTCTAGCTTCCCACCTGAGAGAAGGGAAATATACAACCCCTGTAAACAGTAGCAATCCTGCCACATATCAAGGAGAGAAAAACTGGGAAATACTTGTCAAGCTCACCCCAGGAAGACAAATTAACTAAAAGACTGAGCCTTAATCATACAAGTAAAGGATACTTGTCCTTCCCACAGATCCTACCACAAAATTATTAAAACAGTTTTTTTCACATTGTGCATTATATCTAGGTAAAAAAAAAAAAAATTACAGGGAATGGTAAAAGGTCAGACAAACAAAACCCCCACAGTGTGAAAAGAAAGAGCAATCAGAATCAGACTGAAGTATGGTAAGAAAATTGGAATAATCAGGCTGGGAATTTAAAATAACTATGACTGGAACCCATATGGTGGCAAAAGTAAACACCTGTACTCACTGCCTCCCACAACTACATCCCAATTATAACTAAAACTAGCGGCCCAGTGCACAAAAATTTGGGCACTTGGCAGGGGTGGGGAGGTCCCTCATCCCGGCCTGTGCCCTTTCACAGTTTGGGACCCTGGAATCCATTGGGGCACACAGCACACACAGAGGGCACACCTCCGTGTGTGCTGTGTGTCCTGATTGCACCAATTTCCAGGCCTCAGCCTCGGGGATGGAGCTGGCTCGGTCCCTCCACCCGGAGGCTGCCCTGCCACCTGAAATCCATCGCAGGGGCACGGATCTCCTTCCAGGCCGCAGGGCAGCCTGGGGGCCTGGGCTGACTCGCTCCGCCAGGCCCCGGCTGCCCTGCCGCCAATGCTAGCCGGACCTGCTCCTCCCACCAGTGGCCACAGGCCGGCTGGCTCCTCCCCCACCAGGTTGAGCCTCTGGCCAGGTTGTTCCTCCCCTCCTGGCTCCCCCAAGGCAGAGGTCTTCCATCTGCCTTGCGGGACCCCAGTGCCACACATCGTTTCTCCCGGGGCTGAGACCTCCGCCATCTTGGCTGGGCTAATTTGCATACAGCCGCTCTGATTGGCTGGTGGGCGTGGCTTAGCCCCGTCCTGGAGAAACGGTAAATTTCAATATTACGTTTTTATTAGTTAAGATAGAGAACAATCATCATTCAGAACTGCCTGAAATCTGGCTGAACAGAAGTCCTACAACTAGAGAAGTAAAGAAGGAAACACACTGAGACTGGTAGGAGGTGCGGGGGTGAGGAATAGGCTATTCAACACCCATGTGTGGTGTTTTTAATTGGGAGGAATACTGCGGCTATAGAGGCCTCCGGTGAAGAGCAAGGGACAAAGCACCACAACAGAACCCTAGCCCAGGGTTCCAGAGCTGAGAAGAGAAGCCCCCTTAACTTCAGGCTGTAAAAACCAGTGGAGATCGTGGTTGAGTGACATGGAGGCTGCTAGAAACCCACGCAGTCCCTCTTAAAGGGCCTACACAGACTTACTCAGACTCAACCCCTCTGAGCTTCACTGCTGGGGCAGCAGCTTTGAGGGATCCAGCAACATACAGGAAGGAATGGGATTATCTGGCATTGGGGCAGGAAATCGGGGGTGGCTTTCTCCCAGACAAAGGTGCTCACAGGAGTCATCATTGTTCCTGTACTGGATCTCCCCCATTATCAAGCTGACTGTCAACCCTATCTGAGTTTCCATTGGCTCAACTCAGACTGTTCACTCCACCATGGGGATTCCCTGAGATCCCTTCCCATCCAACTTGAAGACACACCTATGATTTTTGCAGCAGCCTTTCCATATGAATGACCTGCCCTGGCTCAGGCTTCACACTTCTCTCTAAAATCTCTTAAACAAGCAGCAGTTGGCGTCAGCATGCCACATACCTATCAATAAGAGACTCCAGACCTGCACTAGCACCAGCCTGCCTTGTTTCATAGCTGGGCCTCCCCTGGGCACTTCCAAGCCCAATAAAAATAGCAGCCATCTGAAGATTGCTTAGTAGCTCCTGCCAGGTGGCCCCAGGCAATGGCTGACTTTGAACCTCCCAGGAGGACCAGAGCCAGTGCATGTGTTAAACAGCTTCAGACTCTACACATCCACAAGTGACACAATCAAGGGGCAGTCTCAGTAAATACCAAAGCCCCACTAAGGCAAGTCCCACTCCATAGAGGTGTTTTGCAGGTGGTCTTCACAGCCAGTTGGCCTGGGGGGGTCAATTCTTCCCAGTGATGCCAACAGTAATCAAAGCTCAACTATAACAAGACTGTGCATACAGACCACACAGGGATGCACCTAGAGTGCACAGCTCAGGTGACTGGGGACAATGAGCCACTGGGCCATACCGGACACCTACTACACAAGGCCACTCTACCAATTCCAGCAGACATAGCAGACTATTTAAGATATAGAAACAAACACAGGTAAGCAGCCAAAATGCGAAGACAAAGAAATATGCCACAAATGAAAGGATAAAAAAAAAATGTTTTCCAGAAAAGAAAATGAAGTGGAAGCAAGCAAACTACTAGATACAGAGTTCAAAACAATGGTTATAAGGTTGCAGAAGGATCTTAATGGGAGCTTCAAGGAACTTAGTGAGGTTTTCAAGGATCTTAGTGAGAATTTCAAGGATCTTAGTAAGAATTTTAAGAAAATTAGTGAGAACATCAGTGACATGAAAAAGGGCCAGTCCAAAATTAAGCATACTAACTGAAATAAATGATAATTTACAGGACGTCTACAGCAGATTTGAGGATTCTGAGAATCAAATCAATGATTTGGAATATGAGGAACCAAAAAACACCCAATCAGAAGAGTGAAAAGAGAAAAGAATAAAAAAATATGAACGCAGTGTTAGGAGTCTCTGGGGAAACTTTAAGCATATTGACATTTGCATTATGTCGGTGCCAGAAGGAGATGAAAGAGACTAACATATTGGAAACCTATTTGAGGAAATAAAGACAAAAAAAACTTTCCTACCTGGTGTAAAAAATAGATTTACAAGTCCAGGAAGCACTGAGAGTCCCAAACAAGAGAATTCCAAAGAGGTCCACACCAAGAAACATTGTAATTAAAATGCCAAGGGCTAAAGATAAAGAGAGAATCTTAAAAGTAGGAGGAGAAAAGCAGTTAGTTACCTACAAGGGAGTGCCCATATGACTATCAGCTAATTTCTCACCAGAAACTTTGCAGGCCAGAAGGAAGAAGTGGCAAGAAATATTCAAAGTGTTGAATAGCAAGGATCTATAACCAGGTTTATTCTACCCAACAAAGCTATCATTTAGAATTGAAGGTCAGTCAGATAAAGAGCTTCATAGACAAGAAAAAGCTGAAGGAGTTCATCACCACCAAACCAGTATTACATGGAATGTTGAAGGGTATTCTCAAAGAAGAAGGAGGAGGAGGAAAAGAGAACAAGGAGGAGGGGGAGGAGGAGGAAGATAAAGAAGAAATTGAAGAAGGAAAGAAGAGGCAGAGGGGAAAGGAGGAAGAAGGAAATATATGAATAAAATGACAATAAATACATATCAATTGAATCTAAAAATCAAAATAAATGAACAAAGAATCAAATAAACTGATGAATCAAATAGAACCAGAAGCATGGAAACATGGAAAAGACTGATAAATTTCAGAGGAAAGATGGTGGAGGAAAGAGATTAACCAAGAACTTATTTGCATATATGCATTACCTATGGACATAGACAATAGGGTGGTGAAGGCCTGGGGCGGAGAGAGAACCAAGTAGAGGGTATAAGCGAGGGGGGGGGGGGGCGAAGAGTGGATGCAGACATCTGTAATACTCAACAATAAAGATTTAAAAAAATAATAAAAATAAAAAAGAACTATGACCAATAAGAGCATTAATAAAATAGTAGGAAATATACAAGAGCAGATGGAAATTCTAAAACAGAATTTAATAAATACCAGTGCCCTGGCCAGGGTGGATCAGTGGATAGAGCATCAGCTCATGTGCTGAAGTCATGGGTTCAATTCAAGGTCAAGGGCATGAATTTTGGTTGCAGGTTCGATTCCCAGCCATAGTCAGGGTGCATGCAGGAGGCAACCAATCAATGTGTCTCTCTCACATCGATGTTTCTCTCTACTCTGACTCTATCCCCTTCCCTCCCTCCTTTTCACTATCTCTAAAAAGCAAGATCAAAGGTAGCATAAATAAAGAATGCCTGTGAAGGCTCCTGGACTGGGTTGCTCAGTGGGTTGGAGTGTCATCCCATACACCAAAAGGTGGCAGGTTGGATTCCCATGCAGACCACATACATAGGTTTCAGGTTCGATGCCCAGTTGGGTCATGTATGGAAGGCAACTGATTGCTGTTTCTCTCACATATCAATGCTAGAAGCCTGGTGCATGAAATTTGTTCATGGGGGGTTAGGGGGGTGGGAGGGATGTCTCTCAGCCTAGCCTGCACCCTCTCCAATCTGGGACCCCACTAGAATCGGGCCCAAATGGGCAGTCTGACATCCCTCTCACAATCCAGGACTGGCTCCCAACCACTCGCCTGCCTGACTGCCCCTAACCACTTCTGCCTGCTAGCCTGATCACCCCCAATCACTCCCCTGCCAGCCTGATTGCCCCTAACAGCCCTCCCCTGACAGCCTGGTACCTCCCAATTGCCCTCCCCTGCTAGCCATCTTGTGGCAGCCATCTTGTGTCCACATGGGGGCGGCCATATTTGACCACATGGGGGCGGCCATATTTGACCACATGGGGGAAGCCATCTTATGTGTTGGAGTGATGGTCAATTTGCATATTACCTCTTTATTGGATAGGATTGTTCTCTCTCCCTTCTTCTTTCTCTGATGTCAATTGGAAAATTTTTTCAAAGAATGCCTACCTTGAACACTTCTCAATAGAAACTGCAAAAACTGAAAAGCAAATGGAAAAAATTTGACTGAAAAAAAAAAATGAAAATTCAAAAATTATGGAACAATTACAAAAGGTGTAGTTAATGTACTATGGAGGAAAACAGAAAAATAGAAGAAGCAAAAATGACTGAGCATTTCTACCAAATCAACACTTTGTAAGCGGGCATTTTCCCGCCACTGTGTGGTAGCATTCGAAACACTTTCCTTTGTGCTGGGGTACATTACAAAACTTGCACATGTACCGTGTTTCACTGTATAGTTTATGAGCGGCACACACACGACAACGACGTAAAACATTTTTATTTTTGCCGGTTCCAAGGTATGTTTCCTCATGTCCATTGACAGTCTCCCCGATGGATCCGATTTTACTCATTTCCCACAAAAAATGTGTTAATATTAGAAATAAAACCACAGAACCAGGAAGCTCAGAGAATGCCAAATAGAGTATTAAAAACAATGACTACAACAAAAAAACCTACACCAAGGCATATCATATTTAAACTAAAAAAAAAAAAAAAAAGATAAAGAAAAAAATCCTAGCCTGCCTGGCATGGCTCAGTGTTAAAGCATCAACCTATCAACCAGGAGGTCATGGTTTGATTCCCAGTCAGATCATATGCCTGGGTAGGGGGCTTGCTCCCCAGTGTGGGGCATGTAGAAAGCAAACAATCAATCATTCTCTCTCATCATTGATGTTTCTCTCTATATATGTCTCTTCCCCTTCCTTTCTGAAATCAATAAAATTAAAAAAAAAAAAAAAGAAAAAATCCTAGGAGGACCCTGGCTGGTATATTTCAGTGGATAGAGTGTCAGCCCATACACCATGTGGTTGTGGGCTCAATTCCTAATCAAGACCACATACTAGGGTTGCAGGTTTGATCCACAGCCCTGATAGGGGCATATGTGGGAGGTAACCAATAGATGTATCTCTCACATTGATCTTTGTCTCTTTCTCTCTCCCTTTAACCTTCTCTCTCAGTCCCTCCCTCCCTACCTTGCACTCTTAAAATCAATGGAAAAAATATGCTTGGGTAAGGATTAACAAACAACAACAACTGCAATGCCCTAGCTGGTGTGCCTCACTTGGTTGGAGCATCATTCACTTGGTTGGAGCATCATCCTATACACCAAAAGGTGGTAGGTTAAATTCCTAAACAGGGCACAAACCCAGGTTTTGGGTTACATTCTCAGTCAGGCCATGTGCAGGAGACAAATGATCGATGTTTCTCTTTTACACTGATGTTTGTTTTCCTCTCTCATTTCTTCCTCCCCTTCTCTCTCTAAAAAAAAGATTTTAAATCAATAAACAAATTTTAAATAAAAATCTCTATATATAAAAGCGACTGAGCAATCAAACAACCAGTTGACCAGTTGACATGATGCCCACTGACCCCCAAGGGGCAGATGCTCAATGCAGGAGATGCCCCCTGATGGTCAGTATGCTCCCACAGCCAATTTCCCACGGTCTTTCCCCTGGCTGGCCAACCTCCCATGGTCCCTTCCCCAGCCAGCCACCCCCCCATCAGCCCCAATGGGGGGGGGGGCCAGCCAGCCAGCCAACCACCGGTGGTCCCTCCTCCTGGCCGGCCAACCTCCTCCATTCTCTCCCACCAACTGACCAGTCCCCCTAATAGGCACAAATTGACCGCCAGGCTGAGGGACCCCACCTGTGCACAAATTCTTGCACTGGCCTCTAGTGAAATATAACATGAAATAAGAACAATCGTAATGTATTCAGTTGTGTATGTGTACACACACATACGCACACACACAGACATATAT
Organism: Murina feae; assembly: GCA_004026665.1. NCBI lineage: Eukaryota > Metazoa > Chordata > Mammalia > Chiroptera > Vespertilionidae > Murina > Murina feae. Next base: position 2,783 of record PVJC01039421.1, on the reverse strand, counting down.
GCATGCTCATAGATAAGCACAATAAATGACAGAATGATATAATGGAATCAGCATAGGAGGAAGGAATTACAAATATTTTGTTATTATAAAGTACTCACACTATATATAAAGCTGTATATTATAATTATTAAGTGGACTCAGTTTAGTTATAAATTTAGAGAGAAAACTCTAGGGTAACCACTAAAAAGTAAAAAAAAGAAGCACAGTTGATATGTAGACAAAGAAGTAAAGTACAGTCATATGAAATGTCCAATAAAAACTGTAAAAGGCAGAAAAGAGTGGAAGAAAAAAAACAGGACAAAGAAAAATGTCAATGAATAAAAGTAACTACTATGATACATAACATCAATATCAATAACACTTTAAAAAACAGAAGTCAAAATATACCAATTAAAAGACTATAAAAGTGAATCAAAATACAAGACCAAACTATACTTTGTCTATAAGAAACCTACTTCAAATATAAAGACACAGGTTGAAAATCCTACATAATAAATAGGTAATATGCAAATTGACCATCACTCCCTCACAAGATGGCTGCCTACAATCAGGCTGGCAGGCGGGTTAGTGAGGGATGACCAAATGACTGAACAAGCAGGCTGAGTGGGGCAACCAGGCTGGCAGGGGGTTAATGAGGAATGACCAAATGATTGAACAAGCAGGCTGCATGGGGCAACCAGGCCGGCAGCAGGATTAGTGTGGGGCAACCAAGCTGGTAGGCACCCAGTTCGGCAGGAGGGTTAGTGAGGGACAACCAAATGACTGAACAGTAGGCTGCATGGGGCGACCAGGCCGGAGGGGGAGGGTGGGAGTAAGAGGCAACCAAGCCAGCAGAGGAGGCAGTTAGGGGTGACCAGGCCAGCAGGGGGGGTGCAGTTGGGAGTGACCAGGCTGGCAGGGGGGACAGTGGGGGCAATTAAGCTGGTAGGGGGATAGTGAGGGGCTACTAGGCCAGTGGGGGAAGCAGTTGGGGTGACCATGCTGGCAGATGGGGGCAGTTGGGGGCGACCAGGCAGGCAGGGGGACAGTAAGGGGTGACCAGGCCAGCGGGGGGTGGCAGTTGGGAGCGACCAGGCCAGCAGGTAGGTGAGCAATAGGAGCCAGCGGTCCAGGATTGTGAGAGGGATGTCCGACTGCCAGTTTAGGCCCAAATCCCAGGATTTGGCCTAAACTGGCAGTCGGACATCCCCTGAGAAGTTCTGATGGTGCATGCTGGGCTGAGGGGACCCCACCCGTGCACAAATTTCATGCACCAGGCCTTTAGTATATGTATAGAAAGATGTACCATTTTATAAATTTAGTGAGGTTGTCCCTCACTAAAGACATACCATGCTAACATTAATCAAAAGAAAGCTGAAACAGTTATTTTAATTTCAGACAACGCAGACTTCAAAGCAAATAAAGTTACCAGGGAAAATAGGGGCATTACATAATAAGGGGTCAATTCTTCAAAAATACATAATACTTTGGGTACAGTGATCACTTTTTATTTTATTTCATGTTTTTATTGAGAGAGAGAGGAAGGAAGAGAAAGAGACAGAAACATCGATGAGAGAGAAACATCCATCATAGGCTGCCTCCTGCAAGTCCCCTATTGGGGATAGAGCTTGCAATCCAGGCATGTGCCCTGACTGGGAATTTAGCTATGACCTCCTGGTTCATAGGTAAATGCTTAACCACTGGACCATACCAGCCAGATACTGACCACTTTTTTGACATGTCAAAAGCATGATCTGTGATAAGCTGGAATTCATTAAAACTAAAACCTTCTAGTCCTCGTTGGTTTGGCTCAGTGGATGGAGCGTCCGACTGTAGACTGAGAGGTCTCAGGTTCAATTTCAGTCAAGGGCACATGCTCGGGTTACGCCCTTGGTCCCCAGTAGGGGGTGTGCAGGAAGCAGCTGATCAGTGATTCCCTCTCATCATTGATATTTCTGTATCTCTCTCCCTCTCCCTTCCTATCTGAAATCAATAAAAATTTATTTTAAAAAATTTAAAACCTTCTACCCTATGAGAGATAATATCAGGAGAATGAGAAAATAAGGCTCTGATTGGAAAGAGAAAATATTTGGAAAAGACACATCTCATAAAGGACTGTTATCCAAAACATAGTCTATGAATCAGAAAACAAGACCCATGCATATGCTGTCTAAAAAAGGTCAGAACCTAAGACACACATAGACTAAAGGTAAAGAGATGATACAACTGATAAGGGGTTAATTTATAACTCAACACCAAAAAAATAAACAACCCAATTAAAAATGAGCATACAACCTGAATAGATATTCTCCAAAGAGGATATACTGATGGTTAATATAAAAAGATGCTCAATGTCACTCATCATTAGAGGAATGTAAATTAAAATCACAATGAGATATCACCTGTGAGAATGGCTAGCATCAATAAATCCACAAATGATAGGTGTTGGCGAGCATGTGGAGAAAGGGGAACCCTCAGTCATCCTTAGTGGGAATGCAGATTGTTACAACCACTATAAAAAACAGTATGAAGTTTCCTCAAAAAATTAAAAATGGAACTGCCTTATGATGCAGTGATTTCACTTCTGGGTATATATCCAAAGAACTCAAAACACGAATTCAAAAGAACATATGCACCACTATGTTCATTACAGAATTATTTACAATAACCAAGATATGGAAGGAATCCAAGTACCCATCAATAGACAAATAGAAAATAAAGCTGTGGTACATATCTAATCTAATAAAGAGTAATATGCAAATTAACCATCACCCCAAGACACCTAAGCCACGCACCCAGCCAAT
>PVJC01039420.1:0-16277 GCA_004026665.1 Murina feae | reverse complement strand
AAAAGCAATCTTCAGATGTCCAGCTTGAGACCAGCTGCATTCTTACAGCCCCTAATCTCCCAGCATCTGCAATGCTGCCATTACCAGGAAGAAATGCACATGCAAAGTCCAGCATCTCTCAGTGCAAATATACATTAAATATAAATATGTTTCAATCAGTAGCCAATCATTTCAAAAGGCTTTAGTCACATGTAGTGTCTTAAGGAAACAAAAAGCAATATTTACTTGGCAATAGTGTGTGTATATTTTAGTATGGTTATGGGACAGGTGGGGGAACACTATTTTGTCCCAAAATGATGCAAATTGGTCCTTGGGAGGCAAAAACAGTATTATAATGTTTGGTGTTTATACCTAGGGCCATAGTGCATAAACAGATATACAGTATATCCTATGGGGAAAGGGAGGAGTTAGGGAAAAATGTCTAAAAAGTCTCAGGAGGTGGAGGATATTAATGAAAGAAAGGTTGAGAAACAGTGTTTGAGTGAACTAGCTGATGCAAACTTGGTGGCAGAAAACAGCTCAGGATGCTCAGATACAAGAGATTTTAAGGCAAAGCTATGAAAATAATTCTGACCCCCACTAAAGATTCTGCGAGTGCCTCCGAACCTCTGGGAACATCAAGCTTAGCAAAAGTTTTAAGATTTGCTGTAGGATAAGGTTAAAGAAAGTCACCGCATAGTGAGGGATGCTCTACTGTGTTCTCAGATTGAGGCCTTATTCTAAACAGCTTTATTACTGGAAACTGAGAAATCATTTTTAAAAAGAGAAGTCTACTCTGAAGTCTTGAATTAAGAAGTGCTCCCTGTGAATTCTAAATTGTAACAATAGCTCCGATAAAGTGCTTGAGATGCCCGAATTCATCTAATCGCACATTCTGCCTGGCCTCAGTAAGCACTCAGAAGAATGAGCCACAGCTTTTCTCCTCTCTGCTGTCTGTAAATAGAAAAGATTATGTGAAACCTGGTGGTCAAGTTCTTTTGTAAATGCTCATATTTTCACAAAATATAGATTACATTCTGGAAAGGAAATCAGTTTAAAATTTAGTTTATTAAACCAGGTTTAAAATAAAACAGAAATTTAAAAGAGCAGTATTAATATTCTATTCAAATCATCTCTTGATTTCTACTTTGAAGGGATTCCATAAGACAGTTTGATTTTTATTACAGTTAAGAAAAATAAAACAACTCCTTTCTATTCATCAAAAAGAACCAACCGTAAAAACAGGTTGCCCTAAAAGCTAATACTAACAAGTCCAAATGAAAAGTTTGATTTTGTGAAAAAATCAACAATAGCTTTATAAATATTGCAATCAGTCCTCAAAAACTTAATTTTTTTCCTTCCATAGCTTTTCAGCTAGTGTGGTCTTTAATCCCAAATGCTTCTTTGAGCGGTTTTACTCTATCCCACAGAAGAAAATGAACTATTTAGCTCCACACTTAATGGCAAACTCCAGTTCAGTGTATGCATTAAGCTCAGACTCTAGCAGGCCCAGATCAATATATCTGGTATGAACCAGAGGCCCTTCTTACAGTCAGAAATCCTCACTGGAGATAAAGGAGTGAGAGCTGTCACTGATTTATGCTCTCTCAGCAGTACACTGACAGACGGTGCCTCAGGAAGCAGAGTGGAAAACCACATGAAGGCAATCAAGGGGTCCTTGGGAAAATGCTGACCAGTGCAGACCAGGAATCACACCTAAAAGTCAACAGACCTGAGCCCTGGTGTAATGCATGGGGCTTTGTGTAGATCTGGACTCTGTCTACACCTAGTGAAAGCAGCTCTGTGAACCCCAGGGGCTCTCTTGGACTGAGGAGGCTGCTCTACAGGTGGGGGACCTACTAATCAAGTAGGCTGCTGTCCTTGCACCCCTGGCAGCTGTGATTGGAAGAGTCACTGCAGCTGCATCCTCCCAAGCATTTGGGCCTGACCAAGATACCCTGCAGATCCAACACTAGCAGTACAAGGGGCACTGGAGTCCTTATCACAGGCAGCCTCCCGATGGGGTGATTCTGCTGGTGAAGACTCAAATGCATTTCACTAGACAGGTATGTAATAATGCAGAAACAATTCCTTTTTCTGACCAGCAAAGTAGAACAGGCTTTACTAATATTGCACAGTTTTGCAGAAGAACTGAAACTCATGAAAGGATTTGAGAGCAACAATAGTACATCAAGCAGATATGCAGTCAGCAATAACAAGAGAAAAGCCAGTAATGTTTCAGCAGCTAGTTATGCGTGACCCACACAGGCCCTCAGAATGAAGGAACCAGAGTCCTGGATTCATATTTTTATATCTTTTAAAGGAAAACAACAATGAGCTAAGAAAATAAAATAAAATCTGTCTTTATGTGCAATACTTCATAGAGAGAATCGGAATGAATAAGACAAATATCCAAAACATTTATATTAGTGGTTGGCTGTTAAATAGGAAGAAAATAAACCATATCACCTTTCTCAAAAAGCTGACCTTAAGAACTGAGATTTAAGTTCAAAAGGACCCTTTCAACAAACTGCACATCACCTACATGAAGTGAAATGATTGTACATTCTCTCATATATCTGCCCATTGTTTGTTAATGTAAGGGCATAGAACCCATATTTCTCCAAGCAATTTCATACAGTATAAATTCTCAAGAAAAAAAATTGCCATTTAAAGCAGATAACCCATGTTACACCATAGGCAATTGATCAAAGTTAGTTTTCTTCCTAATATTTGACAGGCCAGCTTGCTTTTTTTAGAGGATGTACACATAGCACAGACACAGGCTCTGTTCTGTAGGAAAAAACATGACCAATAATAAAATCATCCTGAGCTCTCCCTGAAGACCTGTGCTAATTCTGACACAGTGGCCCAAACATCGCCCCCCAGTTTTCAGGTGAATTGTGATGAGAAACATTATTCATTTGGTGCGGTTCCAGGTAATCTATTTGAGATGCTGATATTTCAGTTTTTCCTTTCCTTGTTTTATTTTGGTTTTATTTTTAATAACAACAGCTGTGCTCTGAAACAGCTTCTTTTTGTTCTTTTGACAGTGGCTGGAATCTGGGAGGTTTGAAAGATGCTTCTTCACATCACTGATCAAAGATTATTTTCCCCGAGAACTGGTTCACTCCCTAGCTGTACATTAATCAAATTCTTCCCCTTTACTCAAGTGTCCAAAGTGTTTTCCTTCCCTCCCTCTAGCTTTTAGTCTTTTTCCATATTACGAAAGTTGATGAAGTGGTTCTGTGGTAAGGGAGACTCAGAAGGACTTTCATCTCAAAGACCACAGATTCCATCTATCCAGTCAGAACTGCTCACTAAACCTCAGGCCTGCAGGCCTATGGCTTATCAGCTGCCCCCCGGTGAGCCCCTCCAAGATGGGGTTGGAGTCAACACCCGAGAATTGGCAGCAACCCATCTTGCATGTTTGTAAAGTGATGACCTACAGGGAACAGACTCCTGTGGGACATGACCCTTTAACACACATCCAGGATCCTTTTCTAAAAGACAACTCTTCACTTTCTTTGCTGTCAGTCTTTCAGCCATTTGTCTTCAATGAGTCATTTTATTTTTTGCAATACATTTTTTGATAATCTGTAATTATTTTTGATTTGGAGATCTAATTAAGAATCATCTTGGTCATATGAAACTTTTTTTTTGGTCTGAGCAGCATTAGGTAGCCATTACTTCACCCCCACATAGCAAATGCCTAATTACTATGTCCAACTTTTGGCTTCCTAATCATATTTTAATTGCCTGCAATTGTGCTCTTTCTGGTTTAGCCAGTCTGATTCTGAGAACAGTCATTCTAATTCACAATGAATATGTAAATAAAGAGCTGGTGTGTGCAAAACCAAAACATTGCACCAGACCTTTAAAAAATGAGAAGTCAGCTTAGAAATCTGTTGCCTAGCAACACACTACTAACTTTGCTCTCCATTTTCCAAACCATTTGAGAGCCTCCTGTTGGTTTGTCAGCATTCCAATGTAAAATTTCCTGCCTCCTCTCTTTAAAATTAGGAATGAATATTTGGCTTTTTAGTTTCAGGAATTGACTTTAACCATCATCTTTTTTTTTTTCTTCTGAATTTCATAACCATGATTCTCTGGTTCTCAGTAGGTCCCAATTTGTTTTTCTTCCATGATAAAAACTACTTTATCCTTCAATTAAGTACTATATTTAAGAACAATTTTCATATTTCTTACAAGCTTCAAATCAAGGTTTAATTTTTTAATAAATAATACCACCAGGAAATTAAATTGCACTTTGTTTTGCAAAGTCCTATCATGCCCACTAATACACTTAATTAACATTTTAGATGCTTATCCAAATTTCTCTGGCTTATGACACCATGCTCAAAAATTGTTTGATCTGTAGAGAAAAGGTTATGGTGATGTCTTTTGTTGTTTTGTTTTAAATTAGGAGACAATATCCAGTTACTAGGCTTTCATGTGGTAATTTTGGCATACATCCTTATTCTAATCAGAAATCTAAAGGAAAATAAAAACAAAATCTTTCCTCTGCTCTTTTTATTTCCTCCAACACTGACCTTCAGTGTATAGGTGATAAGCCTTGGTCAGAGGTGACTAACCAATGAAAAGTCCATTTCTCTCTCTTCTTCCAGCCCCAACCCCTCTGGATCTTTGACTGGAAGAATGTCAGAGGAGGCTCCTGAGCTCAGCCTTATCTTTATGCTTTCTTCTGGCTATCTAAGGTATCTGAAATTTTCTCCAGAGAGAAGCAAAGAAACTCGGACATCTCCTTATGTGTCATAGCATGATTGCTTTCAGTGTCAGTATGAACCACGTCAGCTGTGTTTAATAGTTCCTGAGTCTTTGTTTTGTCTCTGACCCTTCTTGGCAACTCTCCCTTCACAAAGGCTTCTGCTGACTCCCAAATCAGGGGCTACCATTAGGGGTTGCAGACTTCAAAAGCACAGATTTCTATTCTTTGTTAATTCAGCCAGAGAGCAGTTTCCTAGGCAGCAGGGCACAGGTTAGGGAAAATAAATGGGCAAGTTTACTGAAATCATCCGTGTCTCCTCTGCAGGGCATTGATCTTTGCTTTCAGAGGCTAGAAAGGAAGCATCAGCATCACACCATCATCCCATCATGCAAACTATTTAGATAGTCAATGTAAAGATGTGAATACATTAAGTTAGATGAGAGAATTTTCACTTCAAAGGACTGTGTTTAGACAACAACTAAAAGTAAGAAAAACAAATGTGTCCTAAAATAACTAAATCCTTTGGCAGCTGTATTATTTGGTTTGTGTTTAAGAACATGTGAGTATGTACATTTTAAGGCTCCAAATATGTAATGTGAAGAAATAGAGAAGGAATATTCTTAAATACTCATCTTGACTTTCCACAATGCTTTCACTGACCAAATAAACCTCAGTAGAAAGTATGTTTCTCTCATTACTATTTTTTAATAAATCTTTATTGTTCAGACTATTACAGATGTTTCTTTTTTCCCCCATAGCTCCCCTCCACTGAGATCCCACCCCTCCCCATGCCCTTACCCCCCCACTGTACGCATCAATAGGTGTAAGATTTTTGTCCAATCTCTTCCCACACCCCTCACATCCCCTTCCCCTCAAGAATTGTCTGTTTACTTCCCTTTTTGTGCTCCTGCTTCTATTATATTCACCAGTTTATTTTGTTCATCAGATATTTTTATTGACTTAATTTTTAGATTCACTTGTTGATAGATATGTATTTGTTATTACTTTGTTGTTCATAATTTTTATCTTTACCTTTTTCTTCTTCCTCTTCTTAAAGAATACCCTTCAGCATTTCATATAATACTGGTTTGGTGGTGATGAACTCCTTCAGCTTTTTCTTGTCTGTGAAGCTCTATCTGACCTTCAATTCTAAATGATAGCTTTGCTGGGTAGAGTAATCTTGGTTGCAGGTTCTTGCTATTCATCACTTTGAGTACTTCTTGCCACTCCCTTCTTGCCTGCATGGTTTCTGTTGAGAAGTTAGCTGACAGTCAGATGGGCCCTCCCTTGTAGGTAATTATTTTTCTCTTGCCGCTTTTAAGATTTTCTCTTTGTCTTTTGCCCTTGGCATTTTAATTATGATGTGTCTTTGGATTCCTTTTGTTCTCTGCGCTTCCTGGACTGCCTTCACCAGGTAGGGGAAGTTTTCTGTCATTATTTCTTCTAATAGGTTTTCAATATCTTGCTCTCTCTCTTCTTCTGGCACCCCCATAATTTGGATATTGGTATGTTTGAAGTTGTCTCAGAGGCTCCTTACACTATCTTCATATTTTTGGATTCTTTTTTCTTTTCTGGATGGATGTTTTTTGCTTCCTCGTATTTCAAATCTTTGATTTGATTCTGGGGTCCTCTAGTCTGCTGTTGGATTTCCGTATATTATTCTTTATTTGAGACAGCATATGCTTAATTTCTGACTGGTCCTTTTCCTTTTTTTTTTTTTTTTTTTTTTTTTTGGGGGGGGGGCATTCTCATTAAGATCCTTGAAGGTCTCACTTAGTTCCTCGGAGGTTTGTAGAAGTTTCTTCAGTAACCTTATAACTGTGGTTTTGAACTCTATATCCAATAGTTTGCTTTCCTCCATTTCTTTCATTAATGACATGTTTCTTTGTCTCTGCATTTTGGCTGCTTCCCTGTGTTGATAGAGTGGCTTTGTGTGGTAGGTGTCCTATAGGGCCCAGTGGCTCAGCCTCCCCAATCACTCTTGGTGCACCCCTTTGTATGCTGGATGCACAGACTTGTTGTAGTTAAGTCTTGATTGCCGTTGGTATCACTCAGAGGAATTGACCTCCAGGCCAATTGGCTGTGAGGACCCGCTGTGTCTATAGTAGAAGAACTGCTGTGCTGGAGACACTCGTATGGGGAAGGACTTGCTTCAGTGGGGCTTTGGTGCTCACTGAGTCTGCCTTTTGAGTGTGTCACTTATGGATGTGAGGAGTTGAAATCTGGTATCTGGCCATTGGGTACACTGGCTCCTGGATCTCCAAGGAGGTGCAAAGTCAGCCACTGCCTGAGGCCACTCAGCAGGAGCTACAGAGAGATGTGCAGATTTCTCCTCCTTATTTGGAGCTCTCTGACCCAGCTGCAGTTTGTTAGGTTAAGCTGCAAAAGGTCAGGCTGTTCATATGCATAAGCCATTGCACACAGCTTGGGTGGGGTTGTAAATTGGGTGGGGCGGGGTCTCAGGGAATCACCAGGGTGAAGCAAACAGAGATGGCTGCCAGTCTGTTGTCTCCTCATCTCCACGTCCCTGTGTCCCATGCCCCCACAGAGTAACAATGATCCCTGCAAGCTGCTCTGCGAGAAAGCCACCCTTGCTTTCTGACCCAACACCAGACAGTCCAGTTTCTCCTTATAGGAGTCTGCGTCCCCAGAGTCTCACCAAAAACTGGAGTTCAGAGCAGTTGGGAGCTTATATCTCCCTTCCAATTGAAAAAAACAGCGCACCCAGTTGCCAGCCCATTTCGCATGCCTCTATACCTCCGCTCTTGGTGCCTCCACAACTCCTACCCAGTCTCAACGCACTTTTCTCTTTCCTTCTAGTTGTAGAACTTCCACTCAGCTAGCTTTCCAGTGGTTCTGGATGATAGCTGTTTTGTCTTTTAGTTGTAGTTTAGATGTGGTTGTGGGAAGCAGCACATACAAGTGTATACCTTATGCTGCCATCTTGGTTCCTCCTATTATTTTTTCTTATTCTTTCATACCAGAAAAGAATTTCCCAAGAATCTTTCTTATTCTTCTCCCTCATTTTTCCTATAGCAGGCAGCTGGCCTAGTCACCACCTCCTAATTGTTCATCTTTTTGAAAAATGGAGGGGAAAAGTGCCCAGCCCACCAACTGAACATCCTCTAACCAGCACATAATTTGTGGGGTCCAAACCAAATGAAGTTATTAAGCATTTCCAGGTAGCAACAATGGAGCATGAAACCAAGCCTAAGGCTTTTCTCAGGACACACATGTGTGAAGCCACTTTGCCTCTGGCAGAGGGAGCACTGCTCAGATGGAGCTGGAACCTCAAGAAACACACACAAAGCAGCCCAGGAGGGGGTCTTTGAAGGGAGCATCCTCCTCATGTCCTCCACCCTACTAGCATGAAAGGTAATTTGGTCCAAGAAGCAAGAAAAAAACATTGGTCAGCATCAGGCATCATATGGGATGATTGTATTTAATGCCAGCTATTGCATTTTATTCTTATAACAGCATTCTGAGGAAGATATGTCAATTTAATAGATGAAAGCAACTGAAAGAATGCTAACAATGTTCCCAAATTTTACAACTTTAAAAGTGATATCTATTGTATTTTTAATTCTGGTCTGGCTTCTCCAAAGCTTGCCCCTATTATGGTTTCCTGTAGGTTCAGGAGAGTGAATTCTTAGTAATCCTCTTGAGCACTAGAGATAAGCCTATTTAATTGAATGAAAAGGGAAATTAAGGAGTATGCTCATTGCAACAGTATCCTTTGTGCTATCCTAGACGCAATGTCACAGAGGAGGCTCCTGTGCTCAGCCTTAACTTTATACTTTTTTCTGGCTATTTAAAGTATCTGAAATTTTCTCCAGATAGAAGTAAAGAAACTCTGTCTGCTATCTTTGAGTGCTCACTAGTCCCCAGGAATTGGTGTGTTCACTGTCATCAGATTGGTGCCCACAGCTTGCCCTTCCAGACAACATCCCAGACCCTGGACTTTCCCAAACATCCTTTTCATCAAACTGTCTTGACCCTCTATCCTTCTGATGGAAGGGAAGAATGTAGTATGTTGAGTTAATCAACCAGATCAGCATATTTATGAGTCAATACTTTGGATCCTCAAAATGCAAATAATATGTGAATTTCAAGGCTTTATAGCAAGGTCCTTGACGTGAATTTTTTCTTCCTGAGGAATAGTTTCTTGAACCCCTGCTATTCAACAGCATGTTTACATATAAAATAAAATAAATGCTTTAGACATGATTACTATGTTCACAGGTTAGCTAATAAGTTGTATGAAGTAACCTCACATACCATAGAACTTTCCTGGCAGCAGTGATAAAACATTTTATATATGTTTTGTAATATCCTGTACACTGGTAGTGCTAGCCCTACACTGAACAAAATTGTCACTTGTGCCAAATTTTATGGCCAGTGATTCTATAATATGGAGAAATGACCAGAATGGATTAAAATGCAATCATCATCAACATACAATGACAACCTATGACAGACTTGAAACATCTTTCCCAATAGTACATTCATATCTCAAACTACATCACCATGGAGTCCATTAAGACAGTAAAAAAGTACTTGAGGAACCATTCATACAAAAACATACACAATATACTCAAAACTTCAATACAGCCCTAACTGGTTTGGCTCTGTGGATAGAGCATCAGCCTGCAGACTGAAAGATCTCAGGTTTGATTCCAGTCAAGGGCATGTACCTTGGTTGTGGGCACATCCCCAGTAGGAGGTGTGTAGAAGGCAGCTGATCGACGTTTATCTCTCATCAATGTTTCTAACTCTCTGTCCCTCTCCCTTCCTCTCTGTAAAAAAATCAATAAAATATATATTAAAAAAAAACTTCAATACTGTTCTATTGGATATAATATACACACTATCTCAGAGTTCTCTGATTTTAATATTAAAATGTTCACCTTAAAAAAGAAAGAGGGTATGCTGTATAATAAACTGTATAATTCACAAGTCAAAAAACAATTTAAAAAGAATAAGCTATTTATATTTAAACTAGGGGCCCAGTGCACGAAATTTGTGCACTGGAGGGGGGTGTTCCTCAGCCCAGCCTGCCCCCTCTCACATATTGGGAGCCCTCAGGGGTGTCCTATTGATGGCTTAGGCCCATTCCCTGATCCCCTTGGGGAGCGGGCCTAAGCCACAGTCTGGCCTCCCTTTGTAGGAAGTGACCAGGCTAATCAGGGGAAGCCACTAGCCCCATAACCCCACTGCTGCACCCACTGCCAGTCACCACAGCCACCAAGGTGTTTTCATCAACATGGATTCCAGTCCCTTTACCATGAAGAAATGACAACTTTCTTTAGGCATTTTCAAGATGTGTCTTTCATAGGATATGACATTTCTTTCTTTCTTATTTTTTATGCTCACCTGAGGATATGTTTCCATTGATTTTTAGAGAATGTGGAAGAGAAGAGAAAGACAGAGAGAAACATCAAAGTGAGAACACTTTGATTGGTTGCCTCCTGCATATGCCCTAACCTGGGCCCCAGCCAGGGAGGAGCCTGCAACCTAGGTACATGCCCTTGGTCAGAATTGAACCCAGATCCTGCAGTCAGCAAGCTTAGGCATTATGCACTGAGCCAAATCAGCTAGGGCAAGATATGACATTTCTTAGCCCTCCAGCAGTGGACCTTTATTTATTTTCTCCAGGAGTGTGGTGGAAAAACCCTAGATCACCTTTAGGGATTCTTATTACCCAAGTTACTAAGAATATTACCAGTAGCATACAGGGAGCAGTAAGAAAAGGTGTTTCCTCTGTAGTTCACTCCAATCACCAGCTCCACCCCTACCCCTCCAATCCCAGCTCCACCCATGCCCAGGCCTGAAGTCTCTACCTGAGACTTCAGGCCTGGGCAGAAGACCCCCAAACCCCTCCGATTGCCAGCTTCACAGAGCCCAGACCTCTGCAATCACCGGCTCTGATCCTGCCCCCTGCCATCACTGGCTCTGCCCTTACCCTACTGGCAGCCTCTGGCAAAGGCTGCAGGCTTGGGCAGGGGACACCCAGGTCCCTCCAATCTCAGTCTCTGCCCATGTCACACTACAGCTTCTGGCCAAGGTTTCAGGCCTGGCCAGAGGATCCTTAGACCCATGCATTGTCAGCTCTACCAGTGCCCAGACCTCTGCGATCACAGGCTCTGCCCCTGCCCCTCTGATCGCTGGTTCTGTGGAGCCCAGGCCCCTGCAATACCCAACCTTACCCCTGCCCAGGCCTGAGGCCTCTGACTCAGGCCTTATGCCTGAGTAGGGCACCCTCCTACCCTCTGATCACCGGCTCTGCCTCTGCTCCCTCTGATCACTGGCTCCACCCTTGTCCATGCCTGAGGCCTCTGGAGAAGGTCTCTGGCCTGGGCTAGGGACCCCCAGCCTCCTCTGATCGCCTGTTCCACCCCTTGGGCCCCCTGCCTGCCCTGCCACCTGCCTGGCTAACAGGCCTGACCACTTCAGTGGCAGGCTGAGCTGGACTGGGTGCCGCCATCTTATGGCTATGGGGGTGGCCATCTTTGTGATGGAGTGATACCTAATTTGCATATTACCTTTTTATTATATAGAATAGAGGCCTGGTGCATGGGTGGGGGCCAGCTGGTTTGCCCTGAAGTGTGTCCTGGATCAGGGTAGGGGTCCTGCTGGGATGCTGGCCAGCTGCCTCCTGCAAACTCCCCATGGGGAATGTGCTCACTACCAAGGTACATGCCCTTGGCCAGAATTGAATCTGGGACCCTTGAGTCCACAAACCAATGCTCTATCCATTGAGCCAAACTGGTTAGGGCTTGATGGCTGTTTTCAGGCTTCCCAAGCCTCCCAGCAGAGACCCTCAACCCAAGAGGGTGTGACCATCCTGGGTGAGGAGCTGATGGCTGTTTTCAGGCTGGCCACAACCCCTTCATGGTGGGGGGTCTCACCTCGGGTGCCTGGCCAGCCTGACTGGGGGGCTGATGGCTGTTTTCAGGCTGGCCACATTCCCTTCAGGGTGGGAGGTCCCGCTGGGGTGCCTTGCCAGTCTGGGTGATGGGCTGATGGCTGTTTGCAGGATGATCATAGACCGTTCAGGGTGGGAGGTCCTGCTGGGGTGCCTGGCCAGTCTGGGTGAGGGTCTGATGGCTGTTTGCAGGTTGGCCACAGTCCCTTCAGGGTGGGGGTCCTCACTGGGGTGCCTGGCCAGCCTGGGTGAGGGGTTGAGGGCCATTTTCAGGCTGGCCGCACTCCCTTCAGAGTGGGAGGTCATGCTGGGGTGCCTGGCCAGTCTGGGTGAGGAGCTGATGGCTGTTTGCAGGTTGGCCAAGCCCCCAGCAGGAACCCTCACTCTATGAGAGTGTGGCCATAACTGGATGAGGGCTGATGGCTGTTTTCAGGCTGGCCACGGCCCCCAGCGACCCAAGCTCCCAGCAAGGCTGGCTGGAAGCAGGTATCTGGGATTTATTTATCTTCTATAATTGAAACATTGTTTCCTTGAGCTGAGGCCACAGCCAGCCAGGCAGACTGGAAGCTTGGCTTCCTCCATCGCCCGGGGCAACCAAGCCTCCTGCTTGCTCCAGCTCGGTGTTTGCTAGCAGCCATCTTGGTTGGGTTAATTTAATATAGTTGCTCGGATTGGCTGGTGGGCAATGCTTGGGTCATAGCGGAGTGACACCTATTTGCCTGTTTCTCTTTTATTAGTATAGATAAGCAACTGTTGTACATTGTCTATTAATAGCAACCATCATCCCTAGTTGCTCCCACATCTTCAGATACATACTTCACAGTATTACCCACATTTTTTGGTCCTGAGAACAGACTAAGTGAGTGGGTGCTCTGTTTTCAAGTGTAATTTGCCTAAAAAGAAGATTGCTATTTTGCTCATTAATTTTACTTTACCATACTGTGCTTCCATTGGCATTATCACAGTGCTATCTACAGCTACCTACTGTAATTGCAAAAATACACAAATCATTCTGTCATTAAGAAGAGTAAACAATTCTCTGAGTGATGCAAGGAAAGGAAACACTTTTACAATTATTTCCCTCTGGCTATAGCAAACTGTTCTATGATTACAGTATGTGCTTGCATGTAAACAGTCATGTACAACATCAATTGACCTCATAGAGCTACTTCATTGCTCTTGCACTATTGAACTGTTTAAGATGGCTTGCTCTCCTACAGAATGTTGGTTTAATGACATAAACGAAAGAGACTATTGACATTGTTATAAAGATGTAACTCCAGCCCTGATGGGTGTGGCCCAGTGGTTAGAGTGTCAACCTAGGCACAGAAAGCTCTTGGGTTCAATTTCTCATAGAGGGCATGTACCTGGGTTGCAGGTATAATCCCTGCCCCAACCTGGGGAGTGTATGGGAGGCAACCATGTTTCTCTCTCTCCAATCTCTCTCTCTCTTTGTCTCCTTCTTCCTTTTCCTTTCCACTCTCTCTAAAAATCAATGGAAAAAATATCCTCACTCCTCTGGTAAGAATTAAAAAAAAAATAGATGTGACTCCACTTAAATTTTCTCTCTTAATTCTAAATCATTAAAAAGTAAATGAAAAAGGGTCCTGGCAGATGGCACAGTTGGTTGGAGTGTCATCCAGTGCACCAAAATGTTATAGGTCCAAGTCCCAGTCAGGAGACAACCAACTAATGTTTCTCTCTCATTGATATTTCTCTCTCTCCCCCTCTCTCTCTAAACATAAATTTGAAAAACACACATATCCTCAGGTGGAAATTAAAATAAATAAATAAATAAATAAATAAATAAATAAATAAATAAGGATGGCCTTAGTATAACTAACTACTAACATAGTTGTTTTCATGTAGGATTTAGTATATCTGTATATGTCAATACTCCCACATCCTCAGATACAGTTTACTACAATATCCACCATAGGTTAAAAATAACATAGAAAAAAAGTTTTGAAACAAAAATAGTAATTTTCTGTGTAAGAAGCATTAGATTGAGAATCACATAAAGGATTTCAGCTTCCACTCTATGAATTACTTATGAAATACTATTGGCAAGTGTAACATATTCATTTATCAAGAACCTGGGCTTAATAAGACAAACCTTGATGTGACTGGAAAGTCCATCACTTACATCTGTGTAACCTTCAGCAAATTTACTCCCTGAGCCTCAGTTTCCTTTATCTATACAAGTGAGACAACAGTAATATTCAACTGATGGTGTTGTTATAAATATTACATGCAATAATGTATGCAAAGTGTTTATCACAATACCTGGTAGATAATATCCAATCCTATATAATAAAGAGGTAATAGGAAAATTGACTCTCACACCATAGCACAAGATGGCCACCCACATGTGGTCAAAGATGGCCACCACAAGATGGCTTGCAGGTGAGGGTAGTTGTGAGCGATCAGGCCAGCAGGGGAGGGCAGTTTGTGGGGGGGACCAGGCTGCAGGGGAGGGCAATTTGGGGTGATCAGGCTGGCAGGGGAACAGTTAGGCATTGATCAGGTTGGCAGGGGAGTGGTTAGGGGATGATCAGGCTGGCACGCAGGCAAGCGGTTGAGAGCCAGCAGTCCCAGATGGTATCCGACTGCTGGTTTAGGTCCTGTCTCACAGGGCATCTGGTGACAGGACATGCTTTTCCGAGTTAATGAGAGAAAACATTGATTCTCCTGCTGCCAGAGAAGGTGGAAAGTGGAGTGGGGAGACATGCAGGGAGTTAGCGAGGTTCCCTGTCTGGGGGTTCCAAATCTACTGTTGGTTCTTTTCACTGCACTGCTGACTAAATATATACAAGGTGTCCCCAAAAAATGTATACATACTTTAAATACCTACTAATTCCAATGGGTTTAAGCATGAAAAGAAGGAAACAACAATGGAGCTGTCATCTGTTAAAAGTGTGACCACAAACCGCCAGTCAGACATTCCCCTAAGGGTCCCAGATATGGAGAGGGTACAGGCTGGACTGAGGGGCCCCCCTTCCTCCACTCGTGCATGAATTTCATGCACTGAGCCTCTAGTATGCATATAATTTCTTTGGTCAATCTCTTTCCATCCCCCTGACCTCTTCCCTCTGAGATTTGTCCATCTCTTCCAGCCTTTCCTGTCTCTGGATCTATTTTGTTCATCAGCTTACTTTGCTTATTAGATTCCACATATAAGTAAGGTCATTGATACTTGTCTTTCTCTGACTGGCTTATTTCACTTAGCATAATATTCTCCAGATCCCTCTATGCTGTCTCAGTGCATAAGAGATCCTTCTTTGTATAGCTGTGTAGTATTCCATTGTGTAAAAGTATCACAGCTTTTTTATCCACTCCTCTAAAGATGGGCAGTTGGGTTGTTTTCATATCTTAGTTATTCTAAATAGCACTGCTTTGAACATAGAGGTGGATATATGCTTTCTGATTGGTGTTTCTGAATTCTTACAAAATATTCCTAGAAGTGGGATCACTGGATCAAGTGAGAATTTCATTTTTAATTTTTTGAGGAAGCTTCATACTGTTTTTCATAGTGGCTGTACCAGTCCGCATTTCTGCCAGCACTAGTTTACTAGGGTCCCCATTTCTTCACATCCTCACCAGCACTTGTCATCTGTTGATTTGTTGATGTAGCCATTCTTGCAGGTGTGAGGTGATACCTCATTGTTGTTTTAATTTGTATCTCTCTGATTAGTGACTTTGTGCATTATTTCATACATCTCTTGGCCTTCTGTATGTCCTCTTTGGAAAAGTTTCTATTTAGATTCTTTGCCATTTTTTTAATTGGATTGCCTTCCTTTTGTTGAGTTGTATGAGTACTTTATATATAGTGGAACCTTGGTTATCTAATTTAATTCATTCCGGAAGACTGCTTGAGAAGCGATTTATTTGAAAACGGAGCCATTTTCCCCCATTAGAAATAATGTAGATTGAACTAATTCATTCCAGATCCCCAAATGACTTTGTGTTTAACCTGTCTTATATATAGCACACATTTAATGTACTATTAAATGTACAAGTAAACACTTCTTTTCTTAAATTTATTGAACCACCCCCTACTAGCCTTAAAGGATTACTTTCAACACTCATTCCAGGGGTGTTTTTTTGTTTGTTTGTTTGTTTTTTACAGGTGAGTTTCACTTTTTTTTTTTAATTTTTAATTTTTATCTTTATTGTTCAGATTATTACAGTTGTTCCTCTTTTTTCCCCCATGGCTCCCCTCCTCCCATTTCCCACCCCAACCTCTGTCCTTGCCCCCCCACTGTCCTCATCAATAGGTGTACAATTATTGTCCAGTCTCTTCACGCATCCCCAACACCCTTAACCCCCGAAAATTGTCACTCCACTCCCTTTCTATGCCTCTGATTCTATTCTATTCACCAGTTTATTCTGTTCATCAGATTTTTTATTCACTTGATTCTTAGATTCACTCGTTGATATATATCTGTTATTCATAATTTTTACTTTCCTTTTTCTTCTTCCTCATTCTCAAAGGATACCTTTCAGCATTTCATATAATACTGGTTGGGTGGTGATGAACTCTTTTAGCTTTTTCTTGTCTGTGAAGCTCTTTATCCGACCCTCAATTCTGAACGATAACTTTGCTGGGTAAAGTAATTTTGGCTGTAGGTTCTTGCTATTCAT
>PVJC01039419.1:0-16274 GCA_004026665.1 Murina feae | reverse complement strand
AAAGTCCCACCCATAGTCCCTGTGTTTACTGACCCTGTGTTTGAGACATTAACCTGTATGTCCCATGAAAAGCTTGTTAACCATGAGCCTCTCAAGACAGGAGCATCCAATTCCCTCTTAGTCTTGGCTCAAGGCTGAGCCTGCCCAGATGTGCCTGGTACAGGAAGTTATGGCTAGCCTGGGTGTTCAGAGTGCGGGGTGTGTACGTGGACCTGAGAGGGACTGATGTAGCTTGACCTCTGGCAGTGTGGATTCGGATGGGCAGCCTGTCCCAGGCAGGGACAGAAGTTACTCACAGAGGACATTCAGGGTGAATGGGTCACTGCGGCCGGCACTCACGGGGTTCCGGATTTCGCACTCATAGAATCCTGTGTCATTCCTTGTTACAGGAAGTAAAGTGAGAGTCCTGTTGTCCTTGGACAGCTGTAGCCTGGCACTGGCCGGGAGACTCTGACTGTTGATCAACCACAGGTAGGTGGTGTCTGGAATCTGAGGTTCACACGTCAACACGACAGGGTCCTTGTGCTCCTCGGGGTTGGAGTTGCTGCTTGTGATGATGGGTTTGGGTAACTCCGCTGTGCAGATAAGAGACAGAACATTGCCCAACGAGTCCTCCAAAGGCTTCTTCAGTCAGAATGGGTGCCTCTCAGCTAACTTGAGTTCTTAGAAAAATAAGGCAGGTCTGCGCATCACAAGGAAGACAAATGCATGAGGAGCTGAGGGCTCAGAGGATGTAAGGCCGCCTGCTCTATGTCTGGCAGAAAAAGCACAGGTTTTCTCAGGTGTCAGACAACTATCAGGGTTTCATCACAGAGAGACACAGGACTGAGAGAGACCATCCGGCACTGTCCTGGCTCCTCACTGACCAGCTGACTGCCTGACTGACCTTGGGTCTCACCTGGAATGTGCAGGTGCTGAGTCCCTTCCAGCTACACAGGCCTACATTGCTGGGTTGAGATGTGTTTCCACTGAAGCCTCACAGTCCAGGGTTAACCTAGAGATGAGTAAGGATGGGCCACCCCATAGTCCTTACACCCTGAGAGGACTGGGCAGTGTGGCCTGTAAGTGGGTGTCTGAGCAGAAATAATATACAGGAGACCAGAAGCAAGTCTGGTGGTCAGTTTAGTATCCAGGCTGCAGGGTCACGAGGTGTGGCCGTCTATCTGTCCAGGAGTTCACTGGTGACTGACATGAGACAGTGACCCCAGAAAGGGCAGAGTAGAGTCCAGGAATGATTTAGAAAAGAGTGAGGGATTGAGGGAGCTGACTGGCAGTGACAGCAGAGCCAGGCTCATTGCACTTGGTCTGGAATGTCCTTTCTGCCACTGCAGAGGGCAGGGATCCTTTCTCAACACTCAGGCAATAGCATGTACAGAAGGGGGCGTGTGGAAGGTGGGGGAGCAGGAACTTGCTCAAGATATGGCTCTGATGGTCCATTTGTGTTTGGCAGTTATGAGATAGATTTTGAGTTAAACTGTGAAAGAATATGTGAAAATCACTCATGCCCCGAAGTTCTAATGCCAGATTTTGGAGGAATTTCTGTCTAGAGAGCATGAATAGACCAAATTCTGGCGTCCAACCAGGTCACACTGTGAGCAAAGGAAGATGCCACAGTGGGTTTGGAATCAGGGACTCCCTGTGATAGAGAGAAGGTGAGTTCTGCTAAGAGACCAGAAGTGATGGGGATGGGGGTGGGGTGGGAAGACAAGTCCAGGCGTCTCTGCTGTATAAAGGGAGGGATGACACCAGATTCATAGAAAGGACATGTGCCATGTTAGTCTAGTTAGGGAGAAGGCCCCTCCCTGTTTCTATGGACAGTCAGGCAGATGGGGAGGAGCCCCCACACTGCATATGGCATGTGCTCTTCCTTTTCTTTCTAACTCAGGAAACAACTGGAGTTTAGTCATATTCATTCAAATGGGCAGTGTCTAGGAGAAAGGAGAGTGGCTGGTGGATCTCACAGTCTGAAAGGATCCAACCATGTGATCTAGGTGCCTTCATAAGAACATGTGTGTGAAACAGGCAGTGAACCAGTCAGACGGTGCAGGGTCACCAGGCCCACCTTGGGAAGGTCTCGGGAGCCGCTTGGAGGAATGGGAGCCTCACAGCAGGATAAGGGTGTGAGTCACCAGTCAGGGGTGAAGTGAGCCCGTGAACTTTGAGGACTGGGACCTGTCCTCTGCCTTTGACTTTCTGGTTGAGTCATGTAGAGAGAAGGTCAATGGTTTACATGCTCCTGTCATGTACCCTATTCCTCTTGTTGGCCTCAAGGGGGGAAAAGGAGCCCTAGATGGGGGCCCAGCAGAAGCTCTTTCTCCTGGTGACCTGGGAAACTGGCTCATGATGGAGCCAAGGCTGCTGCTCCCACTGATTTCTGTGTCCCCTCCTATAGCTTGGGAGGGTGGGGCCTGGACACAGGTGTTAGCCGGACAATCTGCACAGTGGGGAAGCAGAGGAGAGCAGTGCAGTGTGTTTGGAGTTAAGGAGGCGGCAGATAAGAGACATGGAAGGAGCAGATAGAGGCAGAACATCCTTGGTGAACAGTGGAGGTTAAGAGTGACTTCAAAGACCCCAGGGACCAAGAGCCCACAGCTTCCCCAGGGTAGGAGCAGTGCAGCCTGGAAACCTTCCCACAGTGGAACAGCCCCACAATCACCAAGGGACTTTGCTCTTTAGGGGGTTTCAGGAACAGGTGGTCAGAGGGATGGACATGGCTCTCAGCACCTGTAGGGACAGGGGACAGGTGTGGCTAAAACCTTTTAGGACTCAGCATCCAGGTTCCAGTCTCTTTAGTGATTGTGCATCATTCATTCATTCATTCATTCATTCATTCATCATTCATCATCGTTCGTTCCATCCTTCACGAGAGAGCAAGTGACTGTTGGTCCCTGAGCTGGTAGCAGGTGTGGGGTGAAGAGTGAGAAGGCAAAGTCCTTTTCTTCATAGGTAGTGGGAGTGACGCCAACACATCAGGAAACAAATAAATGGTTTCCAGTCCAGTGCAGAAAGGTGTGGATCAGTAACCAAAGGGGGAGGCGTGGGTATTCCCAGCACTGACTCCGAATGTAATTGTAGGTAATTTGATTCTAGAGTAAAAATTCTCCGTTTGCTTAATCACCAGACCAGAAAATCTACCTTGAGCTGGGGACTGCTACGAATAAGTAATAAGTGCTGAACCAATGGCTGGTCTCAGGGTCTACAGACACCTAAGACCCTCGTGATGAAGGAGAGGATGGCGCTGTGGCTGTGCAAGGACCTTGCTGTGTCTGTGGGTGACTGATTCAGTGACTGTATCACACTGTGCCTCCATTTCCCCTGAATAAAAATAGAACAAATGGTAAATGGACTCTGGATTACCATATTGTCTGTGAATTGACCTTAACACATCCCTGACTACTTGACCTCAAGCCCAGTATAGAGGAGACACTGACTTAAATGGCCACTATCATTATTTGCCTCCATGAGAGCATTCCTCGTGGATAAGAAGCTGTCAAGAGCATCTTCTCTCCTCTGTTCCTTCCTGGAGACCTGACCTCCCTCTGGAGTCTCCTAAGTCCCTCAGAAGAGTCAGCTAATGATACGGGGCATTTTGTCTACCTGTGCTCTCCTGACATTGCCTTAGGTGAAGGACTAGGCTCTGTCTCTGTCCTGATGTGGCTCTTGGGGCTGTGCCCTGGCTGGTGAGCAGGAGTAGAGCCACTGCTCCCACCCAGCCCTTCCCGGAGGTCAAACCCAACCTGACACAAGCTCCCCAGGTTCCCTGAAGTCAGAAGCCCTGGGACAGGGATCTGGGAGGGGTTCCCAGGCTGAGCTTCTCTGTGAGGATTCCAGGGTCCCCTCAGGCCGGGGTGTGACCAAGCTCTGCAGGGTTTCCTCAGTGTCATGGTTATGGGAAGGGGGCCAGGGACTGGACTGAGACTCTGCTGAGTCTGTTTCTGCTTGGTGATTCCCATCAGACTTCTCTCAGTGGAGAATGTCTGCAGGGCTGGAATCTGGGAAGGGAACACTGACCTTAGTAAGTTTGTCTCCAGTCTGTGTGTCCTGCACTAAATGCCCAAACCCAACCTGGGGGATAATGCAGAGGGGGATCAAGGCAGAGTCTAGGGCTGTCAGTCCTGTGTATGAAGTAAAGTTCACCCCACCAGACACTTAGAGGTCACGGAGCAATCACTCACAGTATACACGGAGCTGTCCAGTTACTTGTTGGTTCTGTAAATCTTTCTTTAGCACTTGTAGGGTGTAGTACCCTATGTCATTCAGGGTAACGTTCTGAAACAGCAGGGATCCATTGGGGTATATTGTCTCTCTACCACTGCTTACAGGCCCGGGGATAGTTGTTTGAGTGTCTATTACATACGTTATAATTTGACTGCTGCCGTCCACTATTTCCCCTTTGTACCAGGCATAGCTGAATAGATTCCCAGGCAGATTGTGGACACGGAGAAGCACATCCTTCCCTTCGGCAGCATTGGGCGGCACTGATTCCATAGTGAGCTGGGCAGTGGTGGGCAGGCTCCAGAGGGTTAAGAGTGAGGCTAGGAGGGAAGAGAGAAATTGATCAAGATTTGGAGCTATGTACTGGGATGGAGAGATGAGCCCTGAGTCCTGAGCAGGTCTCTTCAGCTCTCAGCCTTGGTCTGAGTATGTGTGTGTGTCTCCTGTGGTCAAGTTCAGCAGCATAGCCACCAATACCTCTGCCCTTATTCCCTCTGTTTTGAATACTGTTAACCAGGTGTCTGCCCTCAGATCCCTACTGACACTCAGGGGTGCCCTTGAGAGACCCGTTCCCTGATCACCTCCTCTAAAGACCTCTGTCTTCACTTTCTGGCCTGTCCCTGCTCTGTTCTCTGCATGGCACTTGCAGGGACCTGACATTACATCTACATCTTCCCTTGTCTGCCTCCTCCTCACAGAACAAGAACTTCATGGGGGTAAGGGCTTGTCTGATCTTGTTGCACTGGAGAGAGTGTTGCAGGGTCCTGTACCTCCCAGGATATATCAGCCCATTTTTGAGCTTGGTGGTGAGGACAATGTTTAGTGCTCCTGGTTAAATTTCCTATCTCCTCACATAAATTGTTATTATCAAAAGTTTTCGGCCCTAAGCAGTTTGGCTCAGTGAATAGAGCATTGGGCTGTGGACTGAAGGGTCTCGGAGTTGATTCTGGTTAAGGGCACATGCCAGGGTTATGGGCTCAGTCCCACTGGGGGGCTTGCAGGAGGCAGTTGATCAGTGATTCTCTCTCATTATTGATGTTTCTCTCTCTTCCTCTCCCTTCCTCTGAAATCAATACAAATATCTTAAAAAAATGTTTTCAGCATTCAACTCTCAGTGATAAGTAAGTTGGGAAATGAACAGCCATTGAGGTTTGCCTGCCTCTTGTGGTTTCCACATCATTTTCCTGTTGCCAAGTCCCCTCCCCCATCCTACTCTGCTCCCCTGTCTTCTCCCCTCAAGTCCAAACAGAAGCCTGCCCCCTCCCCCTTGTTTTCTCCAAGAGCCCTGTGCTCCCCAGGTGGCCCCAGCTAGCCTGTGCCTCTTCTCCTCCGGTCCACCACCAGGTAGTTGTCCCCTCTCACCAGCCAGCAGGAGCCCCTGCCAGGGCACAAGTCCTCTGTGGGCAGGGGCTGAGGGGAACTCCATGGTGTCTGCTGCCTGCTCTGTCCCTCCTTCTGTGGGAAGAGCTTGGATTCCAGAAATGCTCTCAAGCACTGCTGTCCTGGTGGGTAGGAGGTGCTGTTCCTCCTCCCTGTGCACTGAGCCTCCTCCTGGGCCAAGATCACTTCTCTGATCACAAGGGCCAGGGGCGGGGTCTGTACCCAGGTTCTTCCCTGCCCTCCAATTATTTCTGCCTCCCCTTTTCTTTCCTCTACATTTGCATTCCCTGGAACTGCTGAGGCTTCTGCCTTCTTCTGCAGTGACTCCTCCCCATGTACACACACACACACACACACACACACACACACACACACACACACACCTTGTTTGTGCAGTAGGCAGTAAGGCCTGAGCAGAGTAGGACAATAGGCCAGTAGGGAAGGTCACCAGAATAAAATCCCCAGATACCTAATAATGTGGACTGGGACCTTGCCCCCTGGGTAACCTTTCCTCCCTGAGCATATCTTGGTTTTGTAGTTTACATCCTCTGACCTTTCATATCACTGGTCATGTGGTTCAGGCCCTCCCTGACCTTTCCTCCCCTGGCATGTTGTTAACTATGTGGGTTAGACGCCCTTAGAGGGGAAATGAACAAGTGGACCTAAGAGTTAGCCCTTGAGCATTAAGGGACAATGAGGTTCCGACTGGCATCAAATACATCTAGGCCTCAGTTGTGTTTCAGCTCCAGGTCCAGAATATCAGCAAAACCAAATGGGTGAGGACATAGCTGACATCAGGATATACTGCATTGACTAATGACCTTCGACCCTAAAGGACTCACCTGGAAAGCTGATGAATATTTTATTGGGATCCTCCCCTGAAACCTCCAGATAACCATCCTCAAGATGTAGGACCTTCTTCCAGAGTAAGAAGGAACTCTCCTTCTGAGGTTTGTGCCTTAGTAAGAAAGGATCTTCTCCAATAGTTCAAAGAGGGAATTTTTGGTTTACTGCTCATTCCACATGCTCCCCACCTGACAAATCCTAAATGAAGCTTATTTAGGGGAGTCACACTTGCATAACTTTATCCTAATTTACAATATAGGAGTTTAGACTTGGAAAAGCATCATTTTGCAAGTATCTTAGATAATTACTAGTACAGAATCAGCATTTTAGAGCTCAGGGGTTAAACATCCTCTTGTAGGAGCCACACTACATAAATAGGAATGCTAGGGAGGGGACCTGCCTGAGATGGGTTTCCATGGCCTTATTTCCCCTGACCCCCTTAGTTCTATGATAAAGTATGGAAAGTAAACCACTGCTTGACCCACCTAAGGTAAACTCAGGGAACCCTCTCCCAGTTCTTGATCTTCCACAAACAAGAGAACCTATGGGGCCTTGAAAGTTACATCCCTTTGGCCCTGGAAACTAGAGACATTTTATTTCAACAATGTAGTTTCAGTACTTGAATGTCACAATATATGACCAAGGTTGGAGAAAATGTTTGTTCTCCCAACTTTTATAGGGTGTGATTCTTAAAGACTTTTATAATGTCCAAAGTATATACGAGGATATGTATTGTAACAATTAGAAGTGTGGATTTTTTTTACAAAGATTGTTGTTTCCCTATCTTGAGAAGGGAAATATTTTCATAAATTGTTTTTAGTTTGTAAGTACTAATAAAGTGAAAGACCCCCCCCCCCCAGAAAAAAAAGAGGAAAAGGAAGAAGAAGAAGAAGAAGAAGAAGAAGAAGAAGAAGAAGAAGAAGAAGAAGAAGAAGAAGAAAAAGAAGAAGAAAAAGAAGAAGAAGGAGGAGGAGGAGGAGGAGGAGAAGGACGCAGTGAGGCTCTTCCTCTCTGGAGCACCTTTCCCTACCTCCTTCTTTCCTCAAGGCACTTAACTTTGTTTTCTTTCTGCTAAGCTCCAAGGGTTCTTCTTTTGCCTCTATAGCTAGTTTCCTGAGCCCATTTCTTCTACAGCTCATTTCTACCTCTATGACTTTCCAAATAAACTCTCTCTTATATTTGAGCTCTTGACTCTGAATTCTTCTCTTAGCTGAACTCAAGTACTGAGGTGGCTGAACTGAGGGCATTACTCTGCAGGTTAACACCTGGTGCCATTCCACCACTCACAATTGGACAAGCAGAAGCTTGGGGTGTATGTTTCCTGGGCGTCTCCCTCAGCTGTGTGTGGAGTGCACAGTAGCCTTCCCACCACCTTCTGTCATCCCTATTTAGCTCTTATCTTCAGAGCAGAAGCCTGGGTGACATCAGGAATTCTGGTCACAGGGATGCCACCCCGAAGTGTATGGTATCATCAATGGAACTTTATAAAGATTTCAATGCCCAGGGGACATCTTAGAAATGCTGTTTGGTAGCTGCCAAGCTAAGGTGGATACCCAGCCAGAATGAGATCCCATGATGCGCACGGAGGGTCTGCAGGTCCTATTAAAAATGCAGATTGTGACTCAAAAGGTGTTTGGTGGACCTGACAGTCTCTATCTAATAAGCTTTCAGGAGATGCTGATCATACTGGCCTGCAAAGAACTTTTAAGGGCACGGCAGATGGGGATCCCTGCTCCCTGAAAGGACAACCTACCCCCTTAACCCCAACCTTGGCCTGTGCTGTGTCCTGGCCATTGGTCTGTCAGTACCACACAGAAAGCCCCAGGGATCCCCAAACCCAGAGGATGATTTATTTGTGTGACACAGAAACCCAGCTGGGCACTGCATCTTTCCTAAGTTCTCAAACTGCTGGGAAGGTTGGATTTCCTCCCAGCAAGAAGGTCACAGAGGTGACTCTGGGGTGAGAAGGGGACATCTGAGTGATGACTGGTGAGGGGATCCACCTTCTGTGTTCGGGAGTCACCAGCCTGGTTTCTGCTTCCAGGGACAGAGTCCAGGACCAGGAGTCTCGGGAGGAACTTCAGTGAAGGGGTTGGGGAGGGTTGAGGGTGGGGGAAAGGTGGGTGTCCTGTGTATCCTGGGAAGAGGGGACTGTGGTGGAAGACCATGTGGTTGTGAGCTCCCTGGCTCTTGAGGGCCATGATTTTAGGGAAATCTTCCCTCTCTGTGTCTGTTGGCTAAATCAGTCCATGTGCTCCCTGACCATTGGGGCAGCCTCTGTCCCCTGCTTGAGGAACTTGCTTGTGGTCACCCTGCCTTCCCCATAATGGTATTAGGCAGGAAGTGGGGAGTTGCACAAGGTCCCCACTCTCCTTGAGACAGCAGGTGCTCCTAGTCCCTTAGAAGGAGACCATGAGACAAAGTGGACACATGGGAGGGGCCCAGAAGGATCTGTGATATGGAAATTAGGCTCCTTTCCCATCTCCTTCATTAAAGGGGGGGTTCCTATGTTAATTTCCTGTTGTCTGTGTGTCTCAATGTCACCTCCTGGAGGGCAAAAGGAGACTTGTAGCTGCCTCAGTGATACTGACCAGAGAGCTGACCCTGAGCCCTGGGCAGGGGTGGACTCTGACCTCCAGGCTGAGTGGCCAGTCATTGTGGGTCTCAGGATGCCTGACTTCACCCAGGACAGAGTGAGGGCAGGGAAAGGGTGGTGGTTGTCCAGAGGACTCGGGATCCACTGTCAGGAGAACTACCCACCCAGGAGGAGCTCGCTGTCCCTGAGGTTTCAAGGAAGGGCCTGATGAGGGCTCCTGTGTGGCTTCCAGGAGAGGGTGCTGGCCTGGGGCTCTGATGCCCAGGATGTTGTGTGTCCCCATCACAGCACTGGGCACTGCACCCAAGTCACCTGTGTCCCTGACTGTCAGCTGCTCTAGGCCTCCCCACGGGGCCCAGGATCCGGAGCAGCTCCACGTGGACACTCAGCCAGGGGACCCTGAGAGGAGGCCGCCCTGGGATCCTCAGCTCCTATGAGGTGGAAGCACCCCAAATCCTGGGTTCTCCTCTCCCATCCTGCACGGGAAGTTCCCCAGGATATCATAGGCTGCTGAGATGTTTTCAGAGACACAGCCAGGTGACCGTACAGATCAGGGCCTCTGGGCACAGGGATTTGCCCCCTGACTTCCTTTGAGGTAAAGATGGCCTCCTTCCTTCCATGGTAGTAACTCCACCTGGAGTCCAGGGTCCAGAATTTGTGCCAGGTCAGGTGTCACTGAGAAGAGGAAGGACGCAGGCTGTCACCAAGACCCAGCCTGGGGAGATGAGCTGTCACTCACAAGGTAGAGGTGGGGAGGGCTGTGATTTTGGAGGAATGAATGGGTGTCTGACCCCTCACTGTTAGGAGATCCCTGCCCCCGCCCCTATTTGGAACAAACAAGGGTGCTTGCTGTCTTCCTCCCATGCTGACACCAGGCCCTGGTCTCCAGGGAACACACTCTGACCACAGATGTCACAGGTGGTAGGATAAGAGGGCAGGTTCCAGGCTTTAATTGTGTGGTTTCCATCATTAACTTAGTGGTGTCTGTGAAGCATCTGTGAGGGTCAGACAGGCAGAGCTGGGTATTGATCGGCTTCTGTCTCATCCTCACTGACATTGTCACTGGAATGAGGCTTCTGTTCAGAGTCTCTACCTGGCACAAGGACTGGCCTTCCCATCTGTCATTAGGGGTTTTCTCAGATGCCAGTACCCTGGCCCCACCTCCCACTCTCACTGCAGGTTCCCTCCTCCTCAGACTCCTGATTCCCTCCTTGCTCAGCATGGCCTCTGTGGCACAAGGTCCAGGCACTCAAAGTGCCAAGTGACCAAACCACACACCTTAGTAACCCTCTGGACTCTCAGAGGCAGGTGCTGGGATCAGGGTGGCCTCATGGGAAAGGGCCTCCAGGTCTGAGTAAGCACCACCTGTGGGGACTGGCAGGTGCTATGGTGGGTGGCATGTGGTCCCAGGGTGCACCCGGAAGCACCCAGGGGCTGCCCTGAGAGCTGAGAGCTCTGTGGGTGCTTTCAGGCAGTGATTCGGTTTCCAGAGCTTCCCGCTGTCTGTGAATTGGCCCAAAGGCCCCAACTTAACCATAAAGAGGAGCTGGACTTTTCCAGCCTTAGGCCAGACCCACCAATCAGTGCTGGTGGATGCAGGGACACCAGGGCTCAGAGACAGCATGCAGGGCACACACCTCTGTCATAAGGGCCAGGGAAGTTTAGGAGTTAGCTCGTCCTTCTGCTGGTGGGAAGTGGTGGGGTCTGGGAGAGTGCCCGGAGGCCTCCTTTTGCTTTTCAGAATTAAAGGGATAAAGGGTAATAATTCCTACTGACAAACAAAATAGGTGCAGAGACATGGATACATGGACCAGATCTCAGAGGGGAGGGCGTGAGGGCCACCGGAAGAGATTAACCAAAGAACATATATGCATAGCCCATGGACACAGGGAGTAATGGAGTGAAGGCCTGTGGTGGGGTGGAGGATAGTTGGAAGGGAGGGAAGGTGCAGAGTGGGGGACATCTATACTACTGTCAACAATAAAAAATGTTACAAAAATTGTAGCTAGCTTCTTGATAGAAAGGACCTCTTACATCATTGTAAAATGAAATATTCT
Source organism: Murina feae (assembly GCA_004026665.1). Taxonomy (NCBI): domain Eukaryota; kingdom Metazoa; phylum Chordata; class Mammalia; order Chiroptera; family Vespertilionidae; genus Murina; species Murina feae. The sequence continues at coordinate 5,180 of PVJC01039419.1, read as the reverse complement.
TTAAAGGAAAACAACCATTTTTAACTTATCAGTAACTGTGATGCAGGTTTTTTTTTTCTAGTTCATTATTTTTTTATAAAGCAATTTTAGACTTATTTTCATTTTTAAGGTTAAGCATTGTCATTGACAATCCAGAAACAGTCACTGCTGACTCTTTGGACACACATACATAACATGGTTAAAAATAATTTCCCAATTTTCAGTGACAAGGTAGAAAAATAGAACATTTTTATAGCTGCAGTTGAGTTCTGCCCCTCCCCACCTTTTAAAAAATATTATTTTGCTACAAAAGCACTCAAACGGAAAGGAAAGACAATTTTCCAAAAAGCCAACAAAACCCTGAAATAGGGATGTAGGCAAGCCAAAATTATCCACCGAAACAGTGCTGTTGCAAAAAAGATAAGCGGGAAACCAAATTCCCAAAGCACACCAGAGAGGACCTCTACATAGAGTTTAGAACGTTAGGGCTGAACTGCTGTAGTGTGGAGTTTAGAAAGCCCATAATTGGAAACTCAGCTTGTTTAGCTTGGGCATATATTAGGCTTTCTCTTAATCCATCAATAGAAAGAAAAATATGAGCTGATGGTGCTGATATTAAAATTGTCCTTACCAACAGAAGGTTAGGTGAGGGTAAAAGAGAATGTAGAATGAAAGGTGGCAAAGACAACTGTTTTGAATCTAGACTCTATTGCTCAGGAAAGCTGAAGAGGGCTGAAATTCTTCTGAGCCAGTATCTATACTAATAAAAGGGTAATATGTTAATTAGACCGGATAGACTGGGCAAGTCCGAGGTCCTGGGTGCCTGCGGCTGCCAGAGGGAGTAAAGGCTGGATCCTGGTTGCCTGTAGCTGGCCAGAGGAGGGAAGCCTGGTTGCTGGGTGCAGGGGCTGAGGCAGAGATGGTTAGGAGTGACCAGGCAGGCAGGTGAGCAGTTAGGAGTGATTAGACAGGCAGGTGAGTAGTTAGGAGCCAGAGGTCCCAGATTGGGGGAGGGATGACCCAGATTGCAAGAGGGTGCAGGCCAGGCTGAGACACCCCTGCCCATGCCCCATGCACGAATTTCAGTGAACTACTTACCGCCTGATATATCTGTGACCCACATTGTTTGGTATTAAAGAATATTTTTTAAATTATAAATTTCTATTTTGAAAAGCAATAAATGAAAAAGATACTGGGCCATCCAATCAGCTATAAAGGGCTCCCTCCAAAAAAAACTTAGCAGAAATTTAGGTTGGAAGGAACGTAACATGGAGTAAGTGAGATTAGGCTCTTGGTACAATTTTAATAAGTCTTCTAACCACCCAGCTGTAAGGAGATTCCTACAGAAGTTTAGAGGAATGCTTCTCAGAGATAAAAAAAAGTCTACAAGTTGAACTCTTGACCTCTTTCCTTACCTAAAGCTTGGAGAAGAAAATAAATATTTAAATTTTTATTTATTCAGAGGTTTGGGAACATATTAATATTTAACATTCTTTAGATTTCATTTTCCGAGTCTTTGGCTTATAATTTTCTCAATTGTGTTCTACTGAAAAAATGTACGAAAGTGCCTTAGTCAGTAGCGCCACATGAAAATGTAAACCTTGTCCTTCCTCACCTTCTACATTGGAAGAGTGAATGAATGATAACCCTAAATATCCTGCGAAGTTACTTTGTATATTCAGCTGAAGATTAGGGCAAACCATTTCACTTCCATGTCTTGAGCAGGAGGAATGATTTGTGGGCACACCCTTGAGCAATCCCGTCTTCCAGCCGGTGAGCTAAAGCAGCCATCAGTCATCACCTCTAACTATGCCTCCTTCTGAACCTGAATGTGCCCTGTGTCCAAGGTCAGCCCCAATCTCTCCCTCTCAGGCCCCTTTCTCTCCTCTCCTAGCAGGAACAAGCCACTAGAGGGCACCCACACTCCTCCGTGAGCTCCTGGGGACCTTTTCCATCAGCTGAGACAAATAAATGCAAGTGTTTTTCCTGCGACAGCCCCATCCTCAAATACTCCTTAATTTTGTTCAGGGTGTAGCTCCTGCTTCAGACATCAGCGTCTCTAGGGGAGCACCTCACATTGGGGTGTCGCAGTATGGAACCATCCCCAGGGCCTAAGTCATTATAGAGGGAGATGGTTCAGGGACAGTGGGTAATAGAGAATGGACACCCAGGGCCCAGATGTTCCTACACGAGGGGTGGTCACAGGGGAAAATGGTCCTGAGCCTGTGGCTCTGAAGGCCTGATACTAGCCTCTGTGCACATGGGCCTTTGGTGGGCTGCTGTGAAATATTTCACACTGGGTCTTCCTCAGTGGGCGGTGGGTCCTCCTGGGTATTTCAAGAACCTTCCTATTGAAGAATGAGAAGAGATGTGTTATTAGCCTTAGTGAGTCACATTTTCCCCTAGAGTTGGAAAGCATCTGACCATCATTAAAAATAAAGTGTTTAAATCTATTGGTTGATGATGATGGCAGTCAGAGTGGAGGTCAAGGGTGGCAGAGAGAGGTTCTCTTAGCACCTGAGGGAGCAGGTGGTGTCGGGCTTTGCCATCAACTTCAGATCAGGACCCAGGAGGTGGGAAGGTGAGGACCTCCCTTGCCCTCTTCACCCTCAGGACACCACTGCTGGGCGGTCCGTGGGGAACTCAGCCTCTGCTCCCCCTCCCTGCAGTGCAGGTTAGGGACCGAGAGCCCCTTCATGTAGAGTGGACCATGAAGGAGCCCAGGTGAGGGAGGGCAGATGGACATGAGAAGAGAGCCTTCTTCCTGGAAGTGGGAGCTGTGAGATGAGGGCCACCAGGACGCACACAGCCTGCTTAGCGCCTGCAGCTGAGTCAGTGTGCCAGAGCGTTTCGTCTGCAGAATCCAGCCTTTTCCCTGCGAACATTCCATTACCTCCCCTTCAGTGCTCCCAGCGGAGGCCTCAGTCCTTCCCCACTCAGTCCTGCACCAACTCTTTGTCCCCCTCACCCTCGGGCAGCCCTCTCTGACCAAGTGCCAAATCCCCCCAGGGCTGCAGAATGGTCATTGCTGTCCCTGATCCCACCAGCATGGAGGCCCAGTCCAGCCTTCCTGGTCAGCTATAGGAGTAGACTCTCAGGCTCCATGTCCTCATTACCATCACCTGCCAGGAGGTGGCAGCCGCTGAACAAAAGAGAGATGCAGGGACAATTGTTATCACCCTGTGTGTCTACAAGTGGACATGTGAGGGAGGATGCTGGGGGGGAGGGGTGGGTAGGGGAGACACCAAGGAAATGATGGAATTTCCTGCTAATTTATATGCTGGTAATGTGTGCCATAGGAATTTAAAAGAGTTCATGGATATTTTCTTGGCTAAAGATGAGAAGGTAGTTGTAATTCAATATTTGGGTCCTCTCTCTCTGTTTCTTGATGAGTATGGTTAATGGTTTATCAATTTTGTTTATCCTTTCAAAGAACCAGCTCTGCATTTCATTGGTTTTTTAAAATTGTTTTTTAGTCTCTATGGTATTTATTTCTGCTCTACTATTTATTATTTCCTTCTTTCTACTTACTCTGGGCTTTTCTTGTTGTTCTCTTTCTAGTTCTTTAAGTTGTAGGGTTAAATAGTTTATTGCTGATTTTTCTTTCTTTCTTTCTTTTTTTTTTGAGGTATGCCTGTAGTGCTACGAACTTTCCTCTCAGGACTGCTTTTGCTGTGTTCCAGAGATTTTGGGTTGTTGTGTGTTCATTTTCATCTGTTCCAGGAAGCTTTTGATTTCTTTCTTGACCTCTTTGGTAAACCATTCATTGTTTAATAACATGCTATTTAGCTTCCAGGTGTTTGAATGTTTTTGGGTGTTTTTACTGTAGTTTATTTCTAATTTCATTCTATTGTGATCTGAGAACATTCTTGATATGATTTCAATCTTCTTGAACTTGTAGAGATTTGTTTTATGTCCTAACATGTGGAATATCTTTGTGAATGTTTCCTGTGCACTTGAGAAGAATGTATATTGTGCTTTGTTGGGGTAAAATGTTCTATGAATATCTGTTAAATCTGCTTGATCCAGTGTGTCCTTAAGAGTCTCTGTTTTCTTGTAAAGTTTTTGTGTGGAAGATCTGTCCAGTGAAGTCAGAAGGATGTTAAAATTCCCTACTATGACTGTATTGTTGTCAATCTGTCCGTTGAAGTCCTCTAGAAGATTTTTTATATATTTAGAAGCACCTATATTGGGTGCTGATATGTTTACCAGGGTTATTTACTCTTGTTGGATTGATCTCTTTGGTATTATGTAGTGACCTTTGTTGTCTCTTGAGATGGCCTTCATTTTGAAGTCTATTTTGTCAGATATAATTATTGTTCCTCCAGCTGTTTTTTCTTTTCCATTTGCATGGAAAAAAATATTTTCATCCCTTCACTTTCATCCTGTGTGTGTCTTTTGTTTTGAAGTGGGTCTCTTATAGACAGCATAAAAAATGGTCATATTTTTTAATCCATTCAGGTACCCTATGCCTTTTGATTGGAGTATTTAATCCATTTACATTTAGGGTTATTATTGAGAGGTACTTATTTATATTTATTTTAATTCTGTATGCCTAGGTTTCTCTCTGTTTCTTTTCTCAGCAATCCCTTACAGAATTTATTTATTTTTTATCTTAAGAGACACAATTTTTAATATAATAATGTTAAATGCAAAAAACATAAATTATTCAAGAAAAACGATCTTAAATACAATAATAGTACATGCAATAAACATTAACATTTCAAGAAAATAGGATTTTAAGTATAATAATATTATCAAAACTGCATAACAGTATGATATCACAAACATTGTAGGAAATATTAAAAATCTGCCAATAACAGGATTACTACTATTATATTCTGAAATATTTCCCCACCTCTGGCTCTATTTTTGATCATTAGTTTATGTTGTTCATTATATTCCACAAATGAGTGAGATCATGTGATATTTATCTTTCTCCGACGGGCTTATTTCCCTTAGCATGATGCTCAGAGCTGGTTCTCTGGTGCAGGCCACATCCACAGAGTCTGAGGTCTCAGGTCCTGGAGGAACTAAGAAGCCACGTCTGCTCTGGGGATGATCCTGCAGTACACCTCTGTGTTTGGGTTGAGTAATTCCTGTCAAAGAAAGAAGAGATCTCTGAGCCCTGCAGCCTTCTCAGAACACATGCCTTATTTCACAGGTGCCATCGGGGCAGACTTGTCCCAGGGGAAACTTTC
>PVJC01039418.1:0-16281 GCA_004026665.1 Murina feae | reverse complement strand
GTTTAAGTCCTTTATCCATTTTGAGTTTATTTTTGTGTATGGTGTAAGTTGGTGGTCTAGTTTCATTTTTTTGCATGTGTCTAACCAAGTTTCCCAGCACCATTTATTGAAGAGACTGTTTTGGCTCCATTGTATGGTCTGTCCTCCTTTGTCAAATATTAATTGAGCGTAGTGGTTCGAGTCAATTTCTGGGTTCTCTATTCTATTCTGTTGGTCTATATGTTTGTTCTTGTGCCAGTACCAGGCAGTTGTTTTTTTTTTAATATTCTTTATTGTTCAGATTGTTACAGATGTTCTTTTTTTTAAAAAAAACCCATAGCTCCCCTCACCTGGTTCCCCCCCTCGCCCCGTGCCTTTACACCCCCCCTACTGTCTTCATCCATAGATGTAAGATTTTTGTCCAGTCTCTTCCCATACCTCTCATGTCCTCCTCTTCCCCCTGAGAAATATCAATCCATTCCCTTTCTATGCCCTTACTTATATTCTATTCACCAGTTTATTCTGTTCATCAGATATTTCTATTGACTAGTTATATTCACTTGTTGGTAGATATGTATTTATTGTCACTTTGTTGTTCATACTTTTTATATTTACCTTTTTCTTCTTGCTCTTCTTTTTAAAGAATGCCCTTTAGCATTTCAAATCATCCTGGTTTGGTGGTGATGTACTCCTTTAGCTTTTTCTTGTCTGTGAAGCTCTTTATCTGACCATCAATTTTACATGATAGCCTTGCTAGGGAGAGTAATCTTGGTTGTAGGTTCCTGCTATTCATGACTTTGAATATTTCTTGCCATTCCCTTCTGGCCTGCATGGTTTCTGTTGAGAAATCAGCTGACAGTCGTATGGGTACTCCCTTGTAGGTAACTAACTGCTTTTCTCTTGCTGCTTTCAATATTCTCTCTTTGTCTTTTGCCCTTGACATTTTAATTATGATGTGTCTTGGTGTGGTCCTCCTTGGGTTCCTTTTGATTGGGATCCTCTGCACTTCCTGGACTTGTAAGTCTATCTCTTTCACCAAGTAGGGGAAGTTTTCTGTCATTATTTCTTCAAATATGTTTTCAATATCTTGCTCTCTCTCTTCTTCTGGCACCCCTAAAATTCTGATGTTAGTACGCTTAAAGTTGTCCAGATGCTCCTTACACTATCTTCACACTTCTGGATTCTTTTTTCTTTTTTATCTTCCAGTTGGGTGCTTTTTTCTTTTTCATGTTTCAAATCTTTGACTCAATTATTGCAAACCTCTAGTCTGGTGATGGATCTCTGCATAATATTATTAAGTTTATCGGCGGCTTCTAGAAAATTCTTGAAAAACCTTAAAAGTGTAGTTCTAACTCTATATCCAGTAGTTTGCGTTCCTCCATTTCTGTCTTTTGTGATCTGTTTCTTAGTCTCCGCATTTTGGCTTTTTGTGCTAGGTGTCCTATATATGGCCCAGTGATTCAGCCTCCCCAATCACCTGGGGTGGACACTCTTGTTGTACGCCTTTTAAGGCTGGGTGCACAGTCTTGTTGCAGTTATCACTGGGAGGAAAAGACCTGCAGGCCTTTCTCCTCATTGTTTGGGGTTTGGAACTTTTGGAGTTCTGTCCCAGCTGTAGTCCCTCAGGCTATGCTGCAGGCAGGCAGACGCATAGCTTGGGCGGGGTTGTAGATGGGGTAGGGTGTGGTCTCAGAATTGCTGTGGCGGAGCAACTCACAATGGCTGCCACTCCGCTGACTCGCAGCCTCTCCCGGACCTGGAACCTCCAAGCCCTGGGGTCTGCACGCCTCTGAGTCCCCGAATCTCCACGTCAGTGATCACTGCGAACAGCTCTGCTAGAACGCCACTGATCTTCCGCACCCATTCAGTGCAACCCCGGAGTTTATAATCTCCTTCCAAGCCTCAGATCCAGGCACAGCCGCCACCCTTTCACCCATGCTGCCGCTTCTGTTCCGCGTCTCCGTGCCTCTCAGTTTTGGCACCAGGAGCCTTTACCCAGTCACAATGCACTCCTTCTCCTGATTTCTAGTTGCAAAGCTTCTCCTCCCTTGGTTCCGGAGGATGGCCTTTCACTGTACAGTTGTTTTTCTACAATGTAGTTGTGGAGGCTGCACATATAGGTACACACCTCATGCTGCCATCTTGGTTCTCCTCAGTACCAGGCAGTTTTGAGGACAGTGGCTTTGTAGAACAGCTTGATATCTGGAATTGAGATCCCTCCTACTTTGTCCTTCTTTCGCAGCTATTTGGGGCTTTTTTTTTTATTCCAGATGAATTTTTGAAGAGTTCTTTCTAGGACTGTGAAATATGTTGTTGGTATTTTAATGGGGAGTGCATTGAATCTATAGATTGCTTTGGGTAGTATGGACATTTTGATGATGTTGATTTTACCAATCCATGAACACGGAATGTTCTTCCATCTGTTTATGTCTTCCTCTATCCCTTTTTTCAATGTACTGTAGTTTTCCGAGTAGAGGTCTTTTGTGTCCTTGGTTAAGCTTATTCCTAGGTATCTTAATTTTTTTGGTCCAACAGTAAATGGGATTGCTTTTTTAATTTCTCTTTCTGTAAGATCACTATTGGCATATAGAAATGTCATAGATTTCTTGGTGTTAATTTTGTATCCTGCAACATGCCAGATCATTCTTTATCTTTTGCCACAGTGACCAGCAATATTCCAGATAGTGGCTGCTCCAACCAGCCTGAGCCCAGGAGTGAGGTCAGTGCTGGACAGAGACTCAGCTGACCCACCACAAAACATGGTATAAATGAGAAATTAAAGTTTATTGTTTTAAGCCACCATCATTTGGGGAGTGTTAGTCACTGTGGTATAACCTGACTGATACACTGCCAGATTTCTCCCCAAAAAAGTATTCTTTTTCTTTTTATTGAATTTATTGAAGTTACATTGATTAATAAAATTATACAGGTTTCAACTGTACATTTCTAAAATACATCATCAGCATATTGTATTGTGTGTTCACCACCCAAAGTGTATCTCCTTCCGTCACCTTTTACCCCCTCTTTACCCTCTTTTCCTCCGAACCTCCCTTTCCCTTTAGTGATCACCATGTTATTGTCTGTGTCTATGAGGTTTTTTGTTTGTTAGTTTGCTTAATCCCTTCACCTATTTTACCCGTGCCCCAACCCCAAAACACACACCTGTCGGTCTATTTTCTGTATCTATGAGTCTGTTCCAATTTTGTTTGTTTGTTTGTTTGTTTGTTTATTGTTTACTAAATTTTACATATAAGTGAAATCATAGTATTTGCCTTTCTCTGTTTGGCTTATTTAATTTAGCATAATGCTCTCCAGGTTCATCCATGTTGTCACAAAAGGTAATATTTTTTTTTACATATTTTATTGATTTTTTATAGAGAGGAAGGGAGAGGGATAAAGAGTTAGAAACATCGATGAGAGAGAAACATCGACCAGCTGCCTCCTGCACACTCCCCACTGGGTATGTGCCCGCAACCAGGGTACAGGCCCTTGACCGGAATCGAACCTGGGACCCTTGAGTCTGCAGGCCGACGCTCTATCCACTGAGCCAAACCGGTTAGGGCAATGTTTTTGTTTTTTATGGCTATGTAGTGTTCCATTGTGTAAATGTACCATTGTCTTTTTATCCACTCATCTACTGATTGCTTCCAAATCTTGGCTATTGTAAAAAGTGCTGCAGTGAACACAGGGGTACATATATTCTTTCAAATCAGTGTTTTGGGTTTCTTTGGATATATTCCCAGAAGTGGAATGGCTGGGTCAGAAGGCAGTTTCATTTTTAATTTTTTGAGGAAACTCATACTGTTTTCCACAGTCGCTATACCAACCTGCATTCCCACCAACAGTTCTTAAGGGTTTCCTTTTCTCCACATCCTCCAACATGTTTGTTGATTTGTTGATGATAGCCATTCTGACAGATGTGAGGTGATATCTCCTTGTGATTTTAATTTGCATTTCTGTAATGGTTAGTGACATTGACCGTCTTTTCATATGTTTACTGGGCATCTCTATGTCCTCTTTGGAGAAGTGTCTATTTATTTAGTTTCTTTGCCCATTTTTTAATTGGATTGTTTGTTTTCTTGGTGTTGAGTTGTTTGAGCTCTTATAAATTTTGGATATTAACCCCTTATCAGATGTTTCATTGGCAAATATGTTCTCCCATTCAGTGGGTTGTCTTTTTATTTTGTTGGTGGTTGCCTTTGCTGTGTAAAACCTTTATAGTTTGCCCAGCCAGTGTGGCTCAGTGGTTGAGCATTGACCTATGAACCAGGAGGTCATGGTTCAATTCCCAATCAGGGCACATGCCCGGGTTGTGGCTTGATTCCCATTGGGGGGCATTGCAGGAGGCAGCCTATCAATGATTCTCTCGCATCATTGATCTATCTCTCTCTCCCTCTCCCTTCCTCTCTTAAATCAATAAAAAAATATTTTTTAAAAAACCAGTTTTAGTTTTAGTCCCTTTTGTTCATTTTTTCTTGTGTTTCCTTTGCCAGGGAAGATATATCAGAAAAAATTTTTGCTATAAGAAATGTGTAAGGTTTTACTAACTGTTTTCTTCTAGGATTTTTATGGTTTTGAGACTTACAGTTAATCATTTTGAGTTTATTTTTGTACGTAGTATAAGGAGGTGTTCTAGTTTACTTTTTTTTTTTCTTTTTTGCATGTATCAGTCCAATTTTTTAATACCATTTATTGGATAGACTGTCTTTACCCCATTGTATGTTCTTGCCTCCTTTGTCAAATATTAATTTGGGTTTATTTCTGGGCTCCAGATCTGTTTTGTTCCACTGATCCTTATGTCTGTTTTTATTCCGGTACTGTGTTTTTTGATTACTATGGTCTTCTAATATAATTTGATATTAGGTAGTGTGATTCCTCCAACTTTGTTCTTTCTCAAGGTTACAGAGGCTATTCAGGGTTTTTTGTGGTTCCATATAAATTTTTGGAATATTTGTCCTATTCCTGTGAAATATGCCATTTTTACCAATTTATACTCTTACAAAAAGTGAGTCTACTTCATTGTATACCATCTATAATTTTGCCAAATTTTACAGATTTCTTCTTTCCGTTATCTTATTAGAAATGAACAGAAAAAAGGGTACGTAATACTTCAGCCACTTGCCAAAGCTTGATTAATTTCACACTTCTCCTCATTTATTAGCGAATCCCATTTCCTCAAAAATACCCTCCACGCTAACATGCCAACTAAAAGCCCTTCTCATGTTCATGAATTGCTTTCCACCCCACCCCCAACATTAGCTAACCCCCTTTTTGCTCGTCTTATCTAATGGTCACCAGCCTTAACAAGTACATTGTAATCCCATGCACCATTTTCCCTGCCATCGTGATTTTCACATGAGTTTTTCTCCCTATATTAGAGAAATGAGCAGTCATTCTATGATATATGTTACTATCTCAAATGGCCCTTTTGATCAAAAGCACATTAACAGCTTCATATCTCTTACCATTTTCTGTTTGTTTTTGTTAATCCTCACCTGAGGATATTTTTCCAGGGATTTTTTTAGATAGAGTGGAAAGGAGGGGGAGACACAAAGAGAGAGAAACATCAATGTGAGAGAGACACATGGATTCGTTGCCTTCTGCATGGACCCTGACCAGGGCCAGAGATGAAGCCTGCAATTGAGGTGCATGCCCTTGACCGGAATCAAGCCCAGGATCCTTCAGTCCAAGAGCCATTGCTCTATCCACTGAGCCAAACCAGCTAGGGCCTCTTACCTTTTATATAATAAAGATGAACAAACATCAGTATGTATTCACATCCTACCCACTGTGCAAGAACCAGCTCAAAACTTACTTACTGAAGCAGTTCACCATCATTTTCAGCTCAAGGTAATGAGTCCCTTGTCTAAATACCTAGGAACTTTTCTGGTATCTTTATCACAATCCTCCCTTTGTTGGATGCAATTAGAGAGATCTGCTCTGTGAACTGACTTTTCCTGTATTTGCTTTGCAACACGTCACTCATTCATTTGCAGCATATTTTGCTATCACTGCTTTACAAAGTTCTATCATTGGGAGACAGGAAAGGCATGTGGTCAGAACGCACCAGTGTGAAAGCAAGACCTTCCCAAGAGATATTTGAAAAAGCCTAGAAGCCTTAAAAATCTGAATGCTCCAATTCACAAACCTCAAGTGCAGTGTTGTATATTTTTTTTCTACAGTTAAGTGATTCTTCTGATAAAATCCATGAAGAAAGGGAATCAGAGGATGTATTTTATAACCATTGGCATCTGAACAAACTCTGTTAGGATGTACATATCTCTGGCTTGGAAGGATGGAGTATGACAGTGTGAACGGACTCAGACCAGTTTGGTTAAGTACAAACTACCGAGTATTTTTGTAGAATGCAAGTTCCAAGAGGGCACATCGTCATTGTTCAGTAAGCAACTGTTTAATGCATAGAGAAAGGTCAGTATAAACTACCCCCTAAATATTGCTGCAATAAACGTGAGTCTAGTACCAAATTTTGTCACGCAGACAAACATTTATTAGAGAATTATTTATAAGCAAACAGGACCCAAAGCAGTCAACCAACCACCAAGCTTGATGACACCCCAGCTCAGCTGTCTGTCCTTTCGTGCACTGCAGCATTCTTTTTTTTAAATCTTTATTGTTGAGAGTATTACAGATGTCACCCATTTTTCCTCCTATTGCCCCTCTCCACCCAGTTCCCATCCCACCCCAGGCCTTCACCACCCTGTTATCTATATTCATAGGTAATGCATATATGCATATAAGATCTTTGGCAAACAAAAGGAATCCAAGAAGGACCACACCAAGACACATCATAATTAAAATGCCAAGGGCAAAAGACAAAGAGAGAATCTTAAAAGCAGTAAGAGAAAAGCAGTCAGTTACCTACAAGGGGGAACCCATACGACTGTCAGCTGATTTCTCAACAGAAACCATGCAGGCCAGAAGGGAGTGGCAAGAAATATTCAAAGTGATGAATAGCAAGAACCTACAACCAAGATTACTTTACCCAGCAAAGCTATCATTCAGAATTGAAGGTCAGATAAAGATAAGGTGACCAAATTTTTAGCAGTACACCATTGACTGGGGGGCGGGGGGGTCTTTTTTTTTCTTTTTTTTTATTATTACTTAAAATATTACAAAGAGTAATCGGGACTTTTTTAAAATGACGCGGGACGTAGGACAAACTGTTAAAAATCGAGACTGTCCCGCCAAAAGCAGGACATCTGGTCACCTTAGATAAAGAGCTTCACAGACAAGAAAAAGCTAAAGGAGTTCATCACCACCCAACCAGTATTACATGAAATGCTGAAAGGTATCCTTTGAGAAGAGGAAGAAGAAGAAAAAGTAAAGATAAAAATTATGAAAAACAAATACACATCTATCAACAAGTAAACCTAAAAATCAAGTGAATAAAAAAATCTGATGAACAGAATAAACTGGTAAATAGAATACAATCAAGGGCATAGAAAGGAAGTGGACTGACAATTCTCAGGGGGAAAAGGGTGTTGGTGCAGGAAGAGACTGAACAAAAATCGTACACCTATGGATGAGGACAGTGGGGGAGGGGGGAGGTAAGGGCAGAGGGTGGGGTGGGAACTGGGAGAAGGGGAGCTATGGGGGGAAAGAGGAGAAACCACTGTAATAATATGAACAATAAAGATTTTTTTAAAAAGACCTTTGGCAAATCTCTTCCTGTACCCTTTCTCTCTTTCCCTCTGAGATTCATCAGTCTATTCTGTGTTTCCATGCCTCTGGTTCTATTTCATCAGTTTATCTTGTTCATTAGATTCCTTGTTCATTTATTTTGATTTTTAGATACAGTTGTTGATAGATATGTATTTATTGCCATTTTATTGTTCATATTTTTTTATCTTTTTTTCTTCTTTTTCTTCCTCTTCTTAAAGAACACCCTTTAACATTTCATGTCATACTGGTTTGGTAATGATGAACTCCTTTAGCTTTTTGTCTGTGGAGCTCTTTATCTGACCTTCAATTCTGAATGATAGCTTTACACTTGAAGTTGTCCCAGAGGCTATTTATGCTGTCCATATTTTTTTATTATTTTTTCATTTTGCTCTTCTGATTGGGTGTTTTTTGCTGCCTCATATTCCTACTCATTGATTTGATTCTCAGCATCTTCTACTCTATAATCTTGTTATAGGTTCTTGCTATTCATCACTTTGAATATTTTCTTGCCATTCCCTTCTGGCCTGCAAAGTTTCTGTTGAGAAATCAGCTGACAGCGATATGGGTGTTCCCTAGTAGGTAACTAACTGCTTTTCTCTTGCTGCTTTTAAGATTCTTTGTCTTTAACCCTTGGCATTTCAATTATAATGTATCTTGGTGAGGGTCTCTTGGGTTCCTCTTATTTGAGACTCTCTGCACTTCCTAGACTTTTAAGTCTATTTCTTTCACCAGGAAGGGGAAGTTTTCTGTCATTATTTCTTCATGTATGTTTTTAATATCTTGTTCTCTCTCTTCTCCTTTTGGTACCCCCATAATGCAAATGTTGGTACACTTGAAGTTGTCCCAGAGGCTACTTATGCTGTCTCCATATTTTTGGATTCTTTTTTCATTTTGCTCTTCTGATTGGGTGTTTTTTGCTTCCTCATATTCCAACTCATTGATTTGATTCTCAGCATCTTCTACCCTACTATTAATTCCCTGTAAATTATTCTTCATTTCAGTTAGTGGATGCTTAATTTCTCACTGGTCTTTTTCATGTCTTTCTTTGACCTTATCACTAAGACCCTTGAAAGTCTGGGTACTAATGCTGGGTCTTGGGTCTCTTATTGAGAGGTATGGACAAGCTGACACCAGCTGCTGCTTATTTGAGAGATTTTTGGAATGTCTGAAGCCTAAACCAGGACAGGCCATTCATATGGAAACGCCACTGCGAACAGCTTGGGCGGGGCTGCAAATTGGGTGGGAGGTGGTCTCAGGGAATAACCAGGACCAGATCTCAGGGAACCTTATGAGCCACGCTAATGGAAACTCAGATATGGCTGCCAGTCATATGGGAGAGATCTCAGCACATGAACACTGACCCCACGAGCACCCTGTCTGGGAGAAAACTGCCCTTGAGTTCTTGCTCTGATGCCAGACAATCCAGTTCCTCCTTCTATGCTTCTGAATCCCCCCTAAGCTATTGTTCCAGTGCTGGAGCTCAAAGGAATCAAGTCTAAGTAAGTCCATGTGCTGGCCCTTTAAGAGGACTCCAATAGCCTCGATTTCACTCAGCCACAATTCCTTCTGGTTTTTACAGCCCAAAATTATGGAAACTTCTCTTCCCAGCTCTGGAACCTTGGTTTGGGGCTCTGGTGTGGGACTGGGAACACTTGCTTTTCACGGGAGGCCTCTGCAGCAGAGAAATCCCTCCAGATTTTAAAAAAATGATTTTGAAAAGTCACACATAGATGTTAGATCAGCCCATTCCATGACTCTGCCCCTCCTACCAGTCTCAATGTACTTTCTTCTTTACTTCTCTAGTTGTAAGACTTCCATTCAGCCAGATTTCAGGTGGTTCTGAATAATGATTATTTTGTATTTTAGTTGTAATTTTGATGTGGCTATGGGAGGCAGCGAGTACTGGAGTACCTACATCACCATCGTCTATTCACAGCCACTCTTTACATGACAAATTCATTTGAGATAGACAAATTATTTTGAGATAGAGATCTATGAGACAGGATTCACTTAGCCTCTTAGCATCTTCAGGCAACCAGGACCATTTAACTTTGAGGAGGGAGGTATCATCATATTAGAATCAAGCCATAGGCACCATCTGAAAGTTGGAGAGTAAAAGGCTCACTCAAGTTAAATGTCCTATTCATGTGAGATTAGAAAATACTTCTAAAATATTTTAGCCAATCAACATCTCTTGAACACCATTTCACTAATGAAAACCCAATTCTAACATTTAGTATGCTAATTAGCAAGCCCTTTGTTATCCATCAAGGATAAATATAGTAAGAACTTGTAGCTAAATTCATCTGGAGTGTGGTCTTACGAATAAACGCAAACTGGCCATCTTTGGAGCATATTTCCAATCAGACTGCCTGCTCTTAAGGTGTAGCATAAAACTAATCAACTACATGTTTATATCATACTATATTTCTAGCATAATTTAAAATCAAAGACTTCAAGAGGTTGCTCATGTAAGGTTCTAAAGCATAAAAATTAGGGTCTTTAACTCAGCTTTTGAAACCTGGGGTGGAGGTGAGCAATAGGCTCAGTAGGCACTACTTTGGGTACCTCTGGTCATATTAACTTTTGTGACAGTGTAGCAAAATGGAGAATTTGGTTCACCAGGAAGACATTTCTCCTGGTAGATTGCCTGTGCACAGTAGGAACAGCTAAGAGGTGAGCCTCAGCTCTCTATATATGTCAGGGAGACTACCCCATATGCCCTTCTCCACACCCATTTCATCCCAAGTCTCAGAAGACTTCTCATACACAACTCTGAAATTGGGCATAAAAAACAGTAGGTCCCTTACTCCTTCCTTATTATCTTTAAGAAGGGTATATAGGAGGCAAGACCTTCTCTTGGTCTTTCATTAAATTGTTCCTTCTCACCCATTGTGTGCATTTTGCCTCCCAAAAAAGAAGTGGAGTTGATAGAGATGGAGAGTTGAAAGAGGTGACTTTGGACAGTCCTTACTTTGCTGCCTCCTCCTTCCTCTCATCACTCCTCTCACGGAAGAATAAACTCTTTGTGGCCATGCTATTTTGGGCAGCATCTTAATGTGTCCCTGTTATTTCTCCACCAGCCAAAGGTCAGTATTTGAAGGTATAAATGATTGCACATGGCCTTTTATTATTTCTTCAGTATTTACATAATGCCTTTTAAGTATTTTTTAAATGTGTTTTAGGTCAATGTTAATGGATAAAAAGTGTTGAATGGTGAAGCTCTGAGTATGTATTTAGATTCTAGATTTTTTGACAATAATTCTTATGGAAATATTGCTTGTTATAAGTCTTGCATTGGACACTGCATTCTTCCTCAGAGATAGCCTTGATACATGCTGCAGACTCCCTGTGTTCTTAGGCATGTCTGATCTTCCCATTAGAGCACTCCGAGGGCAAGATCTACACCTCTTTCCCCTTTGCATGTCCAGCCTCTAGCACAGTACAGTGGGACACAATAGGCCTCCAAAGTGGACTTCCTGAGTAGGTGGGTGGGTATTTGAGTGACCACGAGCAATTGGAAGCTATTTGAGCTTCGTCTGACTGTAATTCTGGTTGCATGTAGACTTACCTTTGTTGTGAAATATTGGAGATTATTAATACTGTTTTATACAGATTGTGCATTTACTATGTGGAAGGCGTTGTGCTAAGTACCTTACAAGCATGGTCTCATGGTCTTATCTTTTTTTCTTCTTTCCTTGAACTCCAGTATGGAGTGGGACAGCATTGTTACTTATTTGTCCTTATTGAAAATGTTTATGTTTTGTTCATCATGAACTTTTTGCATTAATTTTGGGTTTTCTTTTAAATGTTATTAAATATGATTTATCTTTGCTGAGATTTTGGGATCTCCTTAAATTTTGTACCCTATTCCTGGTAACAGCCTTAAAAGGTTAAGACTATTATTCTCCTCCCTTGAGAGATGAGGACACTGGAAATCAGAGTAGTTATACTTGCCCAAGGCTTACAGGTGCCAGTAATGGTGGAGTCACGACTGGAATCCAGACCACCTGACCCATCATCCCTCAGCTTAGGCACACAATTTCACAGATGAGGAAACTGAGAAGAGGCGTGTGAGGATGCTGAGTCACTCAACAGCTCTGCAGTAGAAGCAATCTAGAACCCAGGATTCCTCACCTGTCACTAAAACAGCACTGTGAGCATTCACTGTAGTTGCATCATACTCATTCTCCAGGCTGGACCAGGTTGCCCAATTCATTCCTTCAATAACTATTAATCAAGCATCTCTAGGTGCTGCACACTTTGTACATGACTTCCTTGGCAAAGAAGCTGAAAACTGGTAGTCATTCACTCATTCATTCATTCCTATTCTAGAGTCAGCAGGATGAGATTCCAAGGGGTTCACTGACAAAAGAAAGATACAGATATGCAGCTAAAATTTGGCATAAGCTCAACTTTTGAAGACTCAACAGTTGTGGAGTCTTTGTTCCAGATTCTGAAAGCTGGGTAGCCTTAGTTTAATGAGCAGCTTCAGAATTTAAAATACAATGATATATACTGGCAGAGAAAATTCAGAGAAATATAAAATAAGCTTCCTGCCTTTTAGTTTGTAGTTGACTTGAAGAAAATTTCATATGCACACAATATGTCCAATATGCTCCTGACCCCCTAATAAAGTAGTGACCCTTCTAAGAATTCTCAGAGCTTACAGCACTTCTCTGTCGTGTAATCATTCCTTTCTTCCTTCCTTCATTAAGAATGTATTGCGTGCCTACTATGTCCAGACATTTTTGTAGGTGTAAGCATGTGTAGAATGAGCAGAGCTTCTGTTCTCATGAAGCCATATGAACAAAGAAACAAATGTCACATGACAATGAACACCTAAAACAGGGTGATAGGATAATGGTCAAGGAAGTTTCCAAGGCATTGGCATGGGTGCTGACACCCAAATAGTGGGAAAAGATACATCAAATGATGCTGTAGAGCAAGAGCAGAGGAGGCAGCAAATGCAAAGACCCTAAATGAAAATGAGTGTGACTGTGCTGGGAAGAGCAGGGAGAATGGTTCAAAACAAGGAAAGAGATATGTGAAGGCCAGACCACATGGTGCTTCATAGACCATGGTAAGAAGTTAAGATTTTCATCAAATGTATCCACCCTGTAATTATTTAACATCTGCCTTTCAAACTAGAAAAAAAAATCCATGAGGACAGGGGCTTTGTTCCTTTTGTTTTCCATGGCATTGTCAAAACCCAGAGTAACAAATGGTGCGGAATTGGTGCTCTTTTAGTATTTTTGGAATGATGAAGAATACACAGAAATAAGCCTTTTATGAATTGTGTCATTCTGATTGAAATTTCTGATACATAGTCCCTCACCTTTTTCTTAACCTCAGCCCCGAGTTTGACTTCAGTAAGGAGGTGTATGATTCTCTCCCCGTCTGAAGTTTTCAGCACCTAATAACTATTCAGATCATGGGTTAATGTCATCCAGTGTAATGAAGCCCCACATCTGAGAGTCAGGCAGATCTACATAGATATTCTGGTTCCATCAGTTGGGCCTGTTACTTAACCCCTCTAAGCCACAATTCTTTCATCTGAAAAATGAGAGGATTAACAGTATCCAGCTATAGAGCTGCTGTGCTGATTAAATCCACTATGTATGCCATGGTAAACATGGAGATGGGCTACTTACAGCCCCCTTCAAGGCAGAACTAACTGTCCAGCTGAGGGGTGCAGGCCACAGATACTCCAGCTGTCAGCTCTCAGAGTCACCCTCAGCATACAGCTCCCATCAATCAGGGACATGCCATTCTTGAAGCAGCCTACCTCTGTGACTGAGTGATACATGAATATAAAGGCTTGGCTATTCAGCTTAATCCAGGATACCATGATGGCCAATACTCACCACAGATTTATCAGCCCTGGTTAACTAGAATTTTTTGGGTGTTTTCCCTTGCCCAATCCTTCTTCCTTATCCTTCCTTTTAGTGTTGATCCCTAATAAACATCTTGCACCCAATTCCATTTTAGCATCTGCTTCTGAAGAACCCAACTTGAGACATACATCAAGTGCTCACCACATGAATCATAATCATTCAAAACTAATAGTAATATTGCCCTTAATGAAGACAAGAGTAAAACTACGTCCTCCTTCTCAGTATGATCTTCTACAATGATACTGAGATTAAAATTTTTCGGTAGAGTTGCAAGGACTTTTGAACCTAATTCTCGCTCTCTTTGTCTCTTTCCCCTTTCTCTCTCTCTCTCTCTCTCTCTCTCTCTCTCTCTCTCTCTCTCCATATGGGTTCATTTATTTATTCTAAATTGTGACTGACTTCTATGTGCCAGGCTCAACTATATACTGGGAATGAAAATAACACAACCAGCCTTGCATTTTAACTGGCCCCAACTACCTTGTTTCCTCAAAAATAAGACAGTGTCTTATATTAATTTTTGCTCCCAAAGATGCACTAGGTCTTATTTTCAGGGGATGTCTTATTTTTCCATGAAGAAGAATACGGTACACATTTATTGTTGAACCAAAAAAAAAGGAAATTTATTACCTGTGTGTCCACACAATGTGCCCAACTCCTGCCCTGCACGACTTACTGTCTAATTGTGAGTCAGCCAGACTCCGTCAGGGCAGAGCAAGCAGCAGGTGGCAGCTTGTCCTGGTGGCGGTGTGGGCTCTCTGATTAAAAGAGACCTCACACTTCCTGTCTGCTCTGGCTACACTGCAGCCAACAGTGAGCTGCACGGCGCTGCCCGCCGCTACAGCCCAGAGTCCAGAGTTACGGTAGCTCTGGGGGGCCTTATTATCGGGGAGCCCTTATGTTCGGGGGAGGTCTTATTATCAGAGAGGTCTTATTTTCGGGGAGGTCTTATTTTCAGGGGAATGTCTTATATTTCAGCGAGAGGCAAAACTATGAGTAGGTCTTATTTTTGGGGAATGTTTTACTTTTGGGGAAACACGGTAGGAGTAAAGGTGAGGGTGGGACTGAACTGCCCTTAGTAATGTATATGTAACTGTTGAACTGTTTATCCCTGAAACGGGGGCCCTGGTAATGAAAGGGACAGAGGAGACACAGAAAGTACCTCTCTTAGCAGAAAGGAAAAAGTTGTAGTCAGCCAAGAGAGGTGCATCTTTATACCACTTCCATCGTTTTTTCTCATGCTCATGCATAGATGATAGGGGAAATGCATAGTTCCCTGCATAGATGGAAACTCTGGCTCCAACTATGGCCAAAATTGATGAAGAAAAATAGACTAGAATATACAAAACATGATAGAGAGATAGAAACAATTCTAAGGCAACCAGTTATGTCATTTCCTGAGCAAGCTGAATGCTATGAGGCTGGAGATAAGAGACAGTGAAATAAGTAAGACAATCCCCAACCCCAACAAACTAAAGGTCTTGAGTAGCATCTAAGACCCATACAGACCAAATCTAAGTGTTTGTGTAAGCACACCACATGAATACGAGGTAAGTTTTATTTATCCACCAAAAAGAAGACATGTGACTTATATTTGAGCCCTTAACAAATTACAGGACATGTGCTCAAATATTTTAATTTGAAAAATGAATTACTGAACCAGCACCATCTTCAACAATGCTAATGGGGGTTGGTTATGGAAGCCACCTAATATTGTTTTTAAAAATAGAGAGATTTAAGACAGATTTAGAAAGTGTTCCTAAATGTATAACCTCACAAATCCAAGTCATGTTATTTGTAAACAAATCTTTTGAAAGACCATTTTAGAAAGCAATTCAGCACTTTCCTTTAGCAGAGCAGACACTAGATAAACAATATTGCTGAATAAAAGAAGTAAAGAGCTGGATTGAAAATATAAAAACATCTGCTTAAGTGCTTTGCTGGGCTGGGATGAAAGGATTCTCTAGAGGCCAGGAACCAAAAGGCAGGGTTTCTGGAGACATTCTTCTGAGAGGAGAGATCTCGAACTATGGCACTGACAGCTGCTCAGAGCTGTGCCTGAAGGGTGGGTTTGGGGTCGAAGGAGGGTTCTAATTTGGTATTCCCACATAAAGTAGAGACCTAAAAAGGCTACTAGGAGCAAGGAAAAATAAACCTCGGGTACGGAAAGGAACCACAAGAAAGCAGCTCTAAGTGAAGGAGGAAAAAATCTCCCCTGAGAAATTCTAAGTACAAGCTAGCCTTCCCCCAAGTTTGTAGTCTGAATTCTACCTGTGTACAACACTTCCAGAATAAAATGTAACAGAAAGTAGGACAGGATAACCTAAAGGTTGTCTTTCCATTCACAGAAGTGCAACAATTTGTTTAAAATTTTATTTCTTTATTACATAGGTATACTTAACTATTATACATTTTAAAAAGTTGAAAAGACAATAAATAATAATAACATGAACAACTTTCCACAAACTCTTTTTATGCATTTGAATGAATAAAAACATCATAGAGAGCCCTAACTGGTTTGGCTCAGTGGATAGAGCATCGGCCTGCAGACTGAAGGGTCCCAGGTTCGATTCCGGTCAAGGGCATGTATCTTGGTTGCAGGCACATCCCCAGTGGGGAGTGTGCAGGAAGCAGCTAATCGATGTTTCTCTCTCATCAGTGTTTCTAACTCTCTATCCCACTCCCCTCCTCTCTGTAAAAAATTAATAAAATATATTAAAAAAAA
>PVJC01039417.1:0-16279 GCA_004026665.1 Murina feae | reverse complement strand
GGAGTTCAGAGCCGCTGGGAGCTTGTGGCTCTCTCCGTTTTGGAAAAGAACCGCGACCTCCGGTACCAGCCCTTCCCCGAGCCCGTGCGCGCGCCTCCGTACCTCTGTACTTTGCTTCCGCCACTCCTCTGAGTCTCAGACTCTTCTCTAGTTGTAGGATTTTCACTCAGCCAGCCGTCCTGTGGGTGCAAGTGGTGTCTGTGTGTTCTTTTCGTGGTTTTTCTGAAATAGTTTTTCACAGCTGCATTTACGGTGTCTACCCTATGCCGCCATCTTGTTTCTCCTGAAAACGGTTTCTTGACATAAAATACCTCCTTCTTCCTGTTTATCATACTTGTGTGATTTTTCTCCTTCCTGCTTCCCTGTCTAAACAATCGCTAAAACTTATCTATAAATCTGTATTAATAAGCCTTATTTTAAGTGCTTTTATATACATTAACTCAGCTCCTGCAGTACCTCTTTGAGCACTCTTAACATTTCTATTTTATAGATGAGACAACAAAGGCACCGTGAAAATAACTTCCCAGGCATTTTGCCAGAGAAAAAATGCTCTTAATTATATCATGATGCTTTTCCATGGGCCTTACTTATTCTTTAGGCCCTAGCCAACTAGTAGTTAGTCCTCTAACCAGCTACTTTGGCCCATTTTGACACCGATCTTAGAGCAGAAGAAATCCCTATTGATGTAGTTTAGGTCTTAGATTATATGTGATAACTAGTAAATTGATGTCATTTAGAATATATAATATATGTATAACTGAAGAATGGGCAACATTGATTTTATGCACTGTTTGTTAGGTCAAGGTCCCTTTGACCTTGACTGGAAAGCAAGAGAGGGAAGTACTGGTTTCCTATAAATGTGTTACTGGAAGAATGTCATAACTAAAGAACTGGAAATAAATGTGTTAGAGTAGGTGTTCATTCACATCTTTGATGTTTATTCTCTTTATAGAGGTAAAAAATACGGAGAGACAGCTAATGAGTGTGGAGAAGCTTTCTTTTTCTATGGGAAATCTCTTTTGGAGTTGGCAAGGTTTGTATTTGAAGTCACAATTTATAAGTAGAATGTTTTGTATCACCCAAATGGTCTATTTAAACCCTTTAGTTTCTTTGTTTGCTAAGATTGTTTACTAGCTTGAGATTTCACATGTACTAAGTGAGACTAATTTTACTAAGAAATAAGAAATTGGGGAGAGCATGAAATATTGATGGAAGTTTTTTGAGAGGCACTTCATGCAAGGAGTAATATTATACTTAAGTTTTGACTTTGGGGTCTGAAAACACTAGCAAATAAAACTTATAAGTAGTCCTAATTATTGTAAAGGTGTGTGGTTTCTACCAGAAAGTATTTACCAGGATAAAATACATTGAGGGCACTTGAAACTAGCAATTTATGATCTATTTAATATTAGGTCTAGTAAATTTTCTAATTTTACAGAGCATTCTGGTGATTTTTCGTAATAATCTTGCCAGAATGTTTTTTTCCCATTTAAGGAAATGTCAGTGGGTGTGAAGCTTGGGAAATATGGCCCTATTATAAGTGAAATATATACTGATCTTGTTCTTTTATAAGAGTCACCAGTATTTTTAAGTAGCTGGATGAAGGGTATACTTATTCCTTCACTGTTCTCCCAGTCTTAATTTATAGAAGTTTTATAGGAACATCTACTTTATATTCTCTGCATTCGCGACAATTTGTCATAAATTGTTAGGTTTTAGTCATCATGCCTTTACTAGCTTTTTCTTTTGTCCTAGAATGGAGAATGGTGTTTTGGGAAATGCCCTGGAAGGTGTGCATGTGGAAGAGGAGGAAGGAGAAAAAACAGAAGAAGAATCTCTGGTAGAAAATAATGATAACGTAGATGGTATGTGGAGTTGTATGTGGCATTCAAGAGATGCAACATATATTTCTTGTGCACCAGTGACGGAGATAGACTCTCCCTATCCTGGATCATCTATAAGATGCCTGGGTGATAACCTGCATCAGGCGGAGACTTCAGTGGAAGTAGCAGATTACAAAAAGTGACTAGTTTTTTTGTTTTTTAAGAGGATAACTTATTTTTTTAAACTCTGTGCCACTCAGTTATTTTAATAGCAGTGCTTTCAGAGCCCTTTTTACATTTTTTGTGTGTAAGAAATGCAAATGTTAATTTCTAAGCTGAGTTTGGCAATCAGTTGGAGGTCTATAATGTTTAGAGGAGAATGTAAAGCTTGGCATCTCCACCTAATGGATATTCAGAATGCTCAAGTAAGCTAACTTAGGGAGCTTGGGTTTCTTTTGCAATAAGTTGAACTGCTAGACACTGTTAGACGAGACTTTACCTTTGCTTTTCTTAAAGGGGCAGATAATTTGTAGGCCATCC
Source organism: Murina feae (assembly GCA_004026665.1). Taxonomy (NCBI): domain Eukaryota; kingdom Metazoa; phylum Chordata; class Mammalia; order Chiroptera; family Vespertilionidae; genus Murina; species Murina feae. Next base: position 13,916 of record PVJC01039417.1, on the reverse strand, counting down.
GCTAAAACTTAAGCAAGGCTATTTGAAGGGTTTAAAGGGAATGTGTTTTTAGTTTCCATTTATGCTTTTAACATTAAACTCGAAGACATGTTTATGCTTCATGTTCTTTAACCATGTAGAGGAAGCAAGGGAAGAGTTGAGAGAACAGGTTTATGACGCCATGGGAGAAAAAGAAGCAAAAAAACTGGAAGACAAGTCTCTGGTAAAGCCTGAAATTGATAAAGAACAGGAGACTGAAAAGGAGAAGGGTGAAAGAGAAGATATGGATATAAGTGAGCCTGCAGAATTACTACAGGAAAAAGTTGAATCAACTCCAGATTACTTAACTGAAACCACTGAAGAGGCAAAAGGAGTAGCAGCATCAGAAGGACTGATTGAAGCTGAGGTCATTGCTGAGAAGCCAGACAAAGAAGCACCTGATGTTGAGGAAGGAAAATCAGTTTCTGTAACTGATATCCAAGAAGAGGACAGTGAAAAAGGAGGTCAGGAGAAACAGGAAGAAGTAGTTGTGAACATAGAGAAGCCAAAAGAAGCTTCAGAAGAGCAGCCTACTGTGACTCTAGAGAAGCAGGCCGCTGCAGTGGAGGTAGAAGCGGAGCCTATAGATTCAACAGTCGCGCCGCTGGATGTGGGTGGGAATGAGCCAAAGGAGCAGGTAGTTACCTCTAAAAATGATTCAGGAAAAGCTGTTCCTAAACAATTGGTAGGGCAAGCAATGCCGCCTGCTGAAGAGTCACCAGAGTTGACAACAGAGGCTGCAAAAGATGGATCACAAGTCTCTGAGAAGCCTGGGCAGGAGGCCAAAGTTCTCCCTAAGGGTGGTACAGTCAGTGGACTGTCAGCTGCAGCAGATCAGACTCCTGAACCAGAGACTAATGCAGAAGGATTAACAGAAAGAAAAGATGGCTCAGGACTAGAAGAGGTCAGGGCAGAGTTGGTTCCTAACCAGGAGGAGACTAAGCTATCTCTAGAAGAGTCTGGGGCAGCTGGAAATGGGTTTGAGACCAAGGTAACCCAAGGGGGTACTGAGAAATCCCCTGAAGACAAAGTTAAGATAACTGCTAATGAAGACACACAAGAGAGAGAAGAACAGATGAAAGAGGGTGAAGGTAACCGGGATATGCAAGACCTGCAGTGGGTGGAGTACATTATGGATTTGACTCACTAATCATGGGTAAAAGTCAGTCTTCCATTCAGGATTTTCAGTCTGCCTTTGGATTTGGAAAGGGCTAAATGAGAATCGGGGTAGTTTTAAAAGGTTGTGATAAGTTGAGCAAGTTAAATCAAAAGCAAGACTTCTTTAGCTGGCTTATAAACTAACGCTTTTACTAACTGCAAAATAGGCCTTTGATTTCTGAGACTTGGCTAGCTATTAGTAACTTGTACCATACCAGCCAGTTAAGCTGGATTGGGGGTGGGGTTAGTAGGGAAATAGTGGGCTAGGCTGGCAGAGAATGCTGAATGGATGTTCACTTGCATGCCCCTGAATTGTTTTATTTTGTTCACATGGTTCCTTTTTTCTGCTTTAGGAAGCAGGATTAGAGCAGTAGAATCCACTGAACTGGTACACTTAAGCAGGCATGCTATTTAAATTCAAGCTCACTCTTGAAGGCTATCTTACTAGAGTGAAAGAATTCTGGTAACCATTTTTAATTTTAGTCTTCGGAAGTATTTAAAGGCTATTCACCCTTCCAAAAGATAAGACTTTATTGGCCTTCTTGCTACTTTCTCCCGTCATACTTGCTTTGCTTGCCAATCTGAAATTTTTGTTATTTAAACGTTATAAAATGGGTGCTTTCTTTATATAGTATTATTTAATCTACTTTTGATTCAACTTAAACAACATGTATAAGCCTCTAATTAGTAATTATATAATTGGCACATCTGATTTAAGTTGTACTATGATTTGAGGATTCTGCTCTCGATAATGTTCATCTAACGTTGGTATTAATAACCACAAATGTATACTAATTAATCAAAATTTATAGACTAAGGTTTTTAAAGACCCATATTTGTAGCTCATTCTAATAAACTTGTACCTATGTGCAGGTCCTTGCACTCCAGCCAGCACAGGCATGGTAATCAGAAGTGAATTTGGCTCTAAATGGTAGCACCATTGGACTGTTCATGGGCATTTAGAAATTCTTTTAGGAAAAGCACAGAACTGAATTTGTCAATTTTTTAAAACTCCCATGTCTTGATCTTTTATGGTAGTGAGCAAAAATAATAAAAAGCTCTGCTGACTCTTACAGTTGGACATTGAGTTATATATAAGCAGTAGAGATGTCATATTTCTCCACAATTTGTTAAAAAATTATTCAGTTGGATCATCAGGAACGTGTTGTTAGAGCTCTCATACATACATATCTCTTATTCTAAAATAATGCTATGTAATAAGTAGTATTACTCCAGTTGTAGTGATGCGGAAATTGAGGCTTAGGGTTACATTAATTGATTAGGATCAAACAGTAAGTCACGGTACTGGAATCCAACCCTAGATCTGACTTGAATTTATTGTTCTTCCAAGCAGCCTCACTCTGAGGAAAGTAACTTTTATCTTCTCCCTTAACTACCTCTTCTCAGAAATTTATGTGACAACACTATTGCAGAAATCTGGTGGTTTTCTCTTAAAACTCCCATTTCCTACCACCTCTTGAGCTGTGTATATCCCTAATAAAGAATATTGGTCTAGTGTCATGCTAGATATGATTGGTAAGTTAATAGAATTTTAATATTGGAGGCATAAAGCTTGGCCACACTCAGTTGGACTGTACTGGTTAATGTGTAGTGGTTATCTGACTATCCTGTGAGAAGGCTAGAATAACTCGAAAATCAGATTGTGTTTACTTTGCCTTTAGTCACAAGATCAGAAAAATGGTATAAAATAGTGTCTCCCTTTTCTCAGAAAGATGATGGGCATACCACAAGATTCCATTTTCAGAGAATCTTGGAAAATATGTTAATAGCTCTCTGATGGACATCAGGGCATTTATACTAATATCTGGGTATTGGTTACCAGGTTGGAAAGTGTATTAAAGTAAGGGCTTTCTTATTAACTTAGCTTCCTCTCCATCATTCCAGGAAGGTAGTACAGATTCCTTGAGAAAAACATGTGTTTTTCTCAGTGTTGTAAGAATTATAATTTAAAAATTTAATATAAAAATTAGGCATATTATACCAAGTTAGATGTCATCTTCTAACATTCTGGTATGAGTAGGAACAGATACCCAATCATTAAGAACATAGAATAAAAAATATTTTGTCAATTTTTCCTGCAAATTGAGAAGATAAAGTCTATTAAGAGGCTACATAGATCCTTGCAACCTGTCATTACATAATGTATTAGAAGACAGACTTCATTGTCAAGTCAATACCACTCATCTAGTTTAACATGAGGGAACTATGAAAATTTGGAATGGAAAAATATGCTATATGATTATGGGTATTTGTATTTCAAAAGTATTAAGTTAGCCCTGACCAGATAGATCAGTTAGAGTATCCTCCCAATATGCTGAGGTTGCAGGTTCAATTCCTGGTTAGGACACATAAAGAAGAGCTAATGAATAGATACATAAGTGAAACAACAAATCAGTGTTTCCCTTCCTTTCTCTAAAATCAATCCATTTCTATATATACATTCTCACAGGTTTTTAGGAGACAATATTTGAACTCTTATTGGTGTTAATATTAGTGAAAGATAATAATTGGTAGCACATTATACACAATTTATGAATTGTTTGTTACCTTGAAAAGCTCATTTTAATCACATGGCCTTCTGAACTTTATATGCTGTGTAGAGCTAATAATTAGTAGTCCTTGAAGATTATTGACTTGTGAGTGTATGTCAATAAGGTAAAATATGTTGTCATTATGGCTGTAGATTTTAACATGTTACTGGAGTGAAATAACTGGGTATAGTACTTTTCACTCGAATTCTGTATGTGCTGAAGCTGGCTGGAGTCTGTGGCATGCTCATTGGTGAGAGTTGGTAACGGCTATGCTTTTCTCTCCACAGCTCCATTGTGGAAAAGCTAGTCTGTTCAGTAGTCTTCCTCTGAATGAAGTAGAGAATTTTAACTTTTAATTCTTTCTCAGCTTTTTAGTAGTATTATCTCAAAAGGAGCTTAAAGGTGCCAGGAACACTGGCTGAAGATGCTTCCAAACTGCTTCTGGCTGAGTAGATGGGAAGTTGTTGCCATTGAACAAGAGGCAGTAGCTAAATCTGAGTGATCTAAATCGGGGGTGGGAAGCCTTTTCTCTCTCTCTTTTTTTTTTCTTCCAAAGGCCATTATAACATCATTTGCTTAATATAATTCTCTTAGTAATAAATTTATGTTGCTATGAAAGAAAGCTGATTTATTGAGTTTCCAGTCCTGCCTGCAGGTACCTTGGCGCAAGGCCAGACCAAGTGATTTCTGAGGCCTTATAAGGGCCCACAGGCCAGACCTTCCTCACCCCTGATCTAGATTAACTTTTAGAAAATAAACACTTAGCATTTGATTGTTGAAGGTCTGAATTATAGATAAGACTTGAATTAGACTAACCCCTTGTCTTATTTATGTCAGCCAGTTCAAATGTTGGCTGCTTTGGCTTAGCATCAGGCCTATCCTACCCCAGAATACAGGGTATTTCACAGATGCTTATAGGAATCTCTGACTAGTCAAAAGATACCTTAGTATTCTCAATACTGAGGAATTTTTGCTTGCAGAAACTGAGGGCTCAGAAGAAGAGGATAAAGAAAATGACAAGGCTGAAGAAACACCAAATGATTTAGTTCTTGAAAACAAGGTAATCATTAGCTCAATATATTTTGCTTCCTTATTGTAGGGCTGTAGTTTTATTAGTTAACATATGTGTGACTATTCATGTCTAGACATCCATTTGATTCCATGGGGTCTTGTCTGTGAGGACAGGACCCAGTATCTCATTGTTAAGACCCATACTAGGTTTTAGAAAAAAGTCTAAATTTTGAATCGTATGTCAGGTTTTTTTAAGCCATACTAAATTATCTATTTAGGTTTGTAGTCTAAAGATGCCTGTCTTGTACTTCTGCCTAATACCAATGATTTGGATATACTTTAGTCACTTCAAGAAAATGAAGAGGAGGAGATTGGGAACCTAGAGCTTGCCTGGGATATGCTGGATTTAGCAAAGATTATTTTTAAAAGGTAAAACTCTTGATCCTTCTAGGTTCTGATTGGGGATTGCTCGTTGCAAATAGAACCCAGTTATGGTTGGACAAATGCTGTTAAGGTTTCTGATCATATTTCCTTGTTTTAGGCAAGAAACAAAAGAAGCTCAGCTTTATGCTGCACAGGCACATCTTAAACTTGGAGAAGTTAGTGTTGAATCTGGTAATGCATCTTCCAATTTACTCTTCCCCTAACGTACTCCCAACCAGTCTTTTTCAAATTCCTTTATTTATTTATTTTTAATATATATAATTGTTCTTTGTTTGTTTTTTACATAGAGGAAGGGAGAGGGATAGAGAGTTAGAAACATGGATGAGAGAGAAATATCGATCAGCTGCCTCCTACATACTCCCCACTGGGGGGGTGTCTGCAACCAAGGTACATGCCCTTGGCCCTATCCACTGAGCCAAACCGGTCAGGGCTCAAGTTCCTTTAAATCAAGCTTGATCATAAATTATGGGCAGTTGCCTTTAAAAGGACAGTAGGTTTGGGTGCCCTATAGTCCCTAGAACAGTGAATAGTCTTTCCTAAAAGTCACTCTAACGGAAAGTCTTAGTCATTTTGTTGTTTTTTTTTATAATCAAGGGTCATGAAATATAAACTGGGAAGCATTCCCCCAGAATGGTCTAAAATTTAAAAGTACTAAAGTAGTAGTAAATGCTGTTCATTTGCTTGCTATTGTTTTTCTTTTCATTAGAGAATTATGTCCAAGCTGTGGAGGAATTCCAGGCTTGCCTAAACCTGCAAGAGCAGTACCTGGAAGCCCATGACCGTCTCCTTGCAGAGACCCACTACCAGTTGGGCTTGGCCTATGGGTACAACTCTCAGTATAATGAGGCTGTGGCACAGTTCGGCAAATCTATTGAAGTCATTGAGAAGAGAATGGGTGAGTGAGCATCAGCTGTTTTCACAATGATTTTGATGGATCCAGTAATTCACAAGGTAAAAGTGAATCTTTTTGTGGTAACTTACTGATCATTTCAACCTTTGTAGCTGTACTCGATGAGCAGATGAAGGAGGTTGAAGGATCACGTTCTGAATATGAGAAAGAAATTGAGGAGCTGAAGGAACTACTACCTGAAATTAGAGAGAAGATAGAAGATGCAAAGGAGTCCCAGCATAGTGGGAATGTAGCTGAATTGGCTCTGAAAGCAACTCTGGTTGGTTTGGTTTCCTTTTTAAGTTTTGATAATAACATGTTCAGTATTGTTGAAGGCGTTGTGGTATTAAGTGTTCTGTTGGCTAGAAATCTTAGATATAACATGGTTTCCAGGGAGTTGGAAGTTAGAGGGAACGTGAGAACTCGTCTAGGTAGTCCTATCAGATAGTATAACGCTTAAGACAATACACTCTGGAGCCAGATTGTGTTTGACTCTATCTTTGCTATTTACTCTATATGACCATGAGTGTGTTTACTTTTCTTTGCCTTAGTTGTCTCATCTGTAAAATGGGGGTGAAAATAGTACCTGTATGTTAAGATATTTCTAATGGTGTAAGTCAAATCATATTTGTTTAGTAACTATAAACTGTTGTGTCCATCTCTGAGAATTCCACTGTATAGATTAGTGAGGTGTTGAAGGGTTTTAACCCCAGATTTCCTGACTCTGCCTTTTGGTGCTAGGGTGTCAGGATGATAGGATATAGAGGATTTGGTTTACTTTTTTCTTCTTAAATATATTGTTACTGATTTCAAAGAGGAAGAGAGAGAAACATCAGTGATGAGAAGGAATCATTGATCGGATGTCTCCTGCACATTGGACCGAGCCTGCAACCCAGGCATGTGCTCTTGACCGGAATCGAACCTGGGACCCTTCTGTCTGCAGGCCAGTGCTCTATTCACTGAGCCAAACCTTCCAGGGCAGGTTTAGTTTCTTTAGTTAAGCCTCACCCGAGGATATTTTTCCCCCCATTCATTTTTTTAAAATATATCTTTTATTGATTTCAGAGAGGAAGGGAGAGAGATCTTTGATCTGCTGCACACCCCACACTGGGGATCAAACTCTGACCTTCTAGTTCATAGGTCAGTGCTCAATCACTGAGCCACGCCAACTGGGCTCCCCATTCATTTTTAGAGAGAGAGAGAGAAATGTGAAAGATACATTGATATGTTGCCCCTTGCACACTCCCCTGCAACCAAGGTATATGCCATGCTGGGAATGGAAACCCGACCCTTGGGTCCACAGACTGATACTCTAATCAGTGTGTCAAACTAGCCAGGGCTTGTTTTAATTTCAACACTCTGACTGTATACCCCAGCTTGGGTCTGGCAGGTAACAGGCATAGGTAGAAGGGGTAGACACGTGTTGCTGCTATATGGGGGGCACTATTATTTGAGGTCTTAATCAGTGGCTTTGATGGTGGGTACCTGTTGTAGGACTGTGGGTGACCTGATGGCTTCTATCCTGGGACCCACTGCAGTTTATCATCTTCACAGGTAGAGAGCGCTACTTCAGGTTTCACTCCTAGCGTAGGAGGCTCTTCAGTCTCCATGGTGAGTATTCAGATTTTTTGGCCTTTTGTTTTGTCTCTTTAATATTATACCTCATTCTTTGTTTCATGTAGCTAGCTATTCACTGCTAACAAAGGCTTCCTTTTTGCCAGATTGCCAGTAGAAAGTCAACAGATGGTGCTTCCTCATCAAATTGCGTGACTGATATTTCCCATCTTGTCAGAAAGAAGGTAAATGTACATGTGATCGTTTTTTGTTTGTTTTTTTCCCCCCAAATACACAAGGAATACTTTCCTGGTGCAAAGATATTTGCAAAGGTGGTAAGGATTTGCAAATAAAGATAGTTTTCATCCCTATCTGGGTAGCTCAGTTGGTTAATGTTGTCCCACTATGCCAGGGTTGCCAGTTCAATCCCTAGTCAGGGCATTTACAAGAATCAACTAAAGGATGTATAAATAGGTGAATACAAATTGATGTTTCTCTCCCCCTCTCTAAATAAAGTCAATTTTTAAAAAGATACTTTTCCCTTGCATACCTCTTAAAGCAAAAGTTACCTGGCCCAAGGACTCATCAGGAAAGCTATTGAGGAGGATTGGTTCGATTGGCTCCTGTTAGCAAGTTGGCAGGTTTTCTTTCAAGTCATTTAGTAGCAGACCTTCTGATGAACTCCTGTGAGCCTGCCTTTAGCCTTTGATTGCAATAGTTTTCTCGTAAGAGAGTCTAAATCCTGCTTTATTTCCTGATTTAAATTTAGTATATTAAACTTGTGACTTGGTTACTGTTCAGATCTACTACTCACACCCACCCCACCCTTCCATTAGAGAGGCTGAATTGGTATGTCCGGACAGACCAATTTATTCTGCTTCACCTCCTGTGGGTTGAGAAAGACCCTAAGAGCTATGACTCCTGTTCGGGCTCTTTGCATACAACAGGGAGAGGGATGTTAAAGAAGTGTTCTTTCAAAAACATCTAACACGTTTGTTGAAGACTTCACAATTATATCTTTAGCGGAAACCAGAGGAAGAGAGTCCCCGGAAAGATGATGCAAAGAAAGCCAAACAAGAGCCGGAAGTGAATGGAGGCAGTGGGGATGCGGTCTCCAGTGGAAATGAAGTTTCTGAAAACATGGAGGAGGAGGTGGGCAGTTAAAGCAGGGCTTGGACTCTTGCCTCATTTCCCCTTGTTCTCAGGGCCTGGGGAAACCAGTCCTCCCAAGTGCATGTTCCCCACCTTGAGCCTATTTGGATTGCTTGAGTGTAACCTTCATAAAAACAATGAGGTTATTCAGGAAACAGTTTGGTATGGACTATAGGACATCTCACGGGCCAGTGGAACCTATATACACACTACGAGTATGAATGTATGAGAAGGCTTAATTGTCAAGACCTTGGGTCACTTCTGCTTGCTTCTTTCCATGTAATGTATGAACATGGACTCTGTCAGCACTATTACAGAGTGTTTAAGGAATTAGATTTATACTTTGGTCATTGCCCTTTTAGTATGGGAGTAAGATAGAGTTTAGGGGACTTGTTTTGACTGAGGCATACTCAGTTGTATAAGATGGAATGGCTTGAACAAGGGTCACTTATGCCCAGGCTCCCTGTTTATCTTCCAGGCTGAGAATCAGGCTGACAGCCGGGCAGCAATGGAGGGGACAGTGGAGGCTGCAGCTACAGTTGAAAGCACTGCATGTTAAGAGGGAACAGAGCCTTCCTCCCAAGGGAAAGTGTTTTTGTATATAATGTATTTTTTCACTTTTGGGGGATTTTGTATAACTTCAATAAAGATTGTATGCAAAGGTTGAGGCTTTGATGGCTTTTTTGTTACATACTTACAGAATCTGTGCCTTGAAGCACATTGGTTTTATATAGTGACTAAAAGTACTCCCTCCCCCCTCTGTTGAATGTTCTAATCCAAATTTTTATTGAATGTAGATGTGATCAAATCAAGTGTGGCTGCTGGCCCAATGGTGCTATATTTTTTCCATGTTAAATACTTAATAGAACGCAGCTGTCTTGCAAACTTTTGGTGGTGCTGTCCCTGGATGGGGGCTACAAAAATAAGACTTGGTGACAATCTTACTCTTTGGTGCTGATACTATGTGATGGGCTCTGTGAGCTGATAACAACAGCCTCTAAGCCAGGCCTCGGGTGGTACCTGTCTTTTATTATTCCCCTACTCCAACTAGGGCCATGATCCTTTCCTGGGGAAAAAACTTTGATGAAAACTTGGGGGCATGGCTCTTGAGGAAAACTGATATGCTTCTTGTAGAGAATTGAGCTTTCTGGACTGAAAGTGGCAAAGGGACTGACCATGATGGACACTTTGGGTGTGGTTGGAAGAATCTGGGGAGGCTGGCTGGTTGAGATATTTTCTGTACAGAAAGGTTGAACTATATCAACACTTGGAATTGTTACCCATCTGCAGTTTTGACTTCTCAAATAAACACTCCTGGAAAAACAACACTCTTGGTCTGGACTTGTGTTTAAAGATCTTAGAGTGGGATCCTGGGTTTTTCTGCAGCATTTCTGTGTGGAATTATGGTTGAAAGGCAAGAACTCTGCTCAGGGATCTAGTACTAAAGTCATCCCATTTATGTCCTCAGTGATGTCTAAGGCACAGTGCTATGTAACACAGGCAGAGCTGCCTTTGACTCTGACCCTGACTCTTAGTTTAAACACCTGCTTTGCACTGGGCACTGTGTATCTCCACATTACAAACAGGGTTTGCTCTTTCTTCATTACCTAAGGATTGAACAATCACCACCTGCCAGGCTACTTGACTGCATGGAATGTACAGGTTACAGCCTGCTGTTTGAATGCTGAATGTTGGAAGCAGAGGAAGCTCTGCTGACTCCAAGTAAACCCCATTTTTCAGAGCTTACATTTTGTTCTCTAAGTAGTAAAATGGAGATGAACCTCTGTCCTGAAGATGCCTTTCTATTCCAAGTCCTGAGGCTTTATGGGTATGGGGGCACAGTCAGTGATGTACTTTACTCCCAGGATTTTGATCTTTGGTTGACACAGGTCTGGGGCCAAGTCCATTACCGAATTTCAGCTAGATTTCTCACATGACACACCCTACCTGGAAGGAGCATTGGGTTTGGGCCATGCCCTCAACCCTGTAAGTATCCTATATAATGAGCTAGTATGCTAGTCATCATTGTGCCCTTGCACCCTCTTACAGGAGCTGCGGGACCTGAAGCTTGTTAGGGGATCTGCGCCCACGCCCCCATCTGGTGTGGCTTGATGGGGGTGGGGCCAACTGGGTATGGGTCTAAAGTGATTTTGAGGCATGTGCAGGTGGGCAGGAACTTGACTCTGGGTCCTGTGCTGCACCCCAGATTCTGACAGGAAGGAGATTTTCATACACATTTTACTAATTTTCTTGGATACTTGTATTATAGAGAAAGGGCAAATAGCAATATTAAAACATTTCCTCTAATTCCCTTTTAGTGTGTACAAATTTTGTGCACTGGGCCACTAGTAGTAGTATATGGCTACAAGATCTTCCTATTGAGAGCCTGCAAGGCTTTCTGGGAAATGTCCTGAGAAAACGGGATTTGAATGCAGTGTGCCAATAAAACTGATTTTTAGCCCCAAAAAAGCTTTGATTAGAGTGCTCCTTTCAAAGAACTTCCTATATACTAGGTGATACTGCAAATGCCTGACTATATTTAATCCTCTAATCAATCTGTTTTACAAAGGGGAAACAAGTAAAGAAAGGCCAGATAGCTTTAGCCTTAAGGTGGTAGAGGTATGGTTGGAGCTCACATTTTTGTGCGCATCTGCTTTTTGGTTCTCTGTCAAAACAGTAAAGCTGCAGGTCTGGGAATAGGCCTCAATTAGGACCTAGTCCTTATATGTTAAGCTATTCATGCCCACATTCTGGACTCAGAAAGCCAGTGGGGATGAGTCAAAGCTGGTGGGGCCCAAACCTTCATCTCTACCCTTGACCCTCCTGTCAATGGGCTCTTCTGCAGGAGGAGGGGGGTCAACAAAGCCAGCTGTTGGTGCAAGGGAGTTGGCTTCCAGTGAAGCTGAGCTGGGCACCTGTAGAAGAGAAGACAGACCTTTAGCAGGTTTATGTAGAGGTTAGGAGCACAGGTTCTGGAGTTGGACTGGACTAACTGAACCAAGTTAAGCCCACTATGCTCCGATTTTTTTATCTTTACATACTACTTAAATGTTGGATGTGTGAGGGTCACAAGCCACAGGCAGCATTTGGCACATAGTGGTCAACAATGGCTGGCTGTTACACCAACCACACCCACGGTGTCCCTAGCTCTAGTTGAGCCCTCACCAGAGGTGGATACTGGTACTCGTGGGCACTGGCTGGATTGATTTCTGCCAGTGTTTGTACATCTGCATCTCTTGCATTCACCAGCCGCAGAAAGAGCTCAGCCTGACCTGCCTGGGGAGAGGTGAAATGATACTGTATCCATACCTTCGAGCTGACCCACTCCCCGTTTTCCACTCACCTGGGGAATTCCATTCAGCTGCCCAAGGCTAAGGCTGGGATCCCGAGGAAGGACCCGAAGTGGGAGACGCCATCGGCCACTTAGTACCCTCTGATCCCGGTCAAAGAGCACCAGTGAGACCCAGGCCTTTGGTTGTGGTTCCCTAGCCCCTGCCAGCCCCTGCCAGGCTTGTAACTCACAGAGCAGGGATAGTGATGGTGAGGGTGGCAGTCTAAGACAATGAAATGAAAAAGGTGTCAGAAGCCAGAACTGGTTCTACTCCCTTCCTAGAACTTGGCTTTCAGAGCCAGTAGCCCTGTATACAAATGAGAAAACATGGCAAGGGGCACCAAAGTCGTCATTCCCACCTACTGACCTGGGTACAGGCTGCCTGCTGGCAAGGATGGCACAGTTGCCCATGGGCCCAGGAGCTGGAGGAGGGGGCAAACAAAGGGCTGGGGGCAAAGCTGTGGTCCCTCCTGTATCGTGTCCATCTCGGGCCAAGACAGTCATTAATTGCACCCAAGTCCAAGAAGCCTCAAGGCCCCGCAGAAAGTCATAGAAAATGACCAGGCCAGCCCTGGGAACACAGGTCTCAGTGAGCCTCCACACACACGCTCCTCTCATCACCCCCTCTACCCCCCTAGTCCGTTCCCCAACACTAGCTGGACCGTCACCAGCAGTGGTGACCATGTCACAGAGGATGTCAAAGGAGGGAGCAGGCCTCACCCAGGGTCATAGGGAGCAGGGCCCAGAACATCAGCTGGGGGCAGGACAAAGTGTGGATCCAGGCCCAAGTTCCTGGTCATAGCCCCAGGAAGCTGTGGCTGTGGGGAAGAGTTGGGTACTCTAGAAAGCTTTCCGGGTACTTACGCTTCCCCAACAACACAGTGCAGAGCTGCCCCCACCCAACCCCTGGGTCCTCACAGTCTTTTCTGTGCCACCCAAGAATAGGATGCCTGAGGAATGTGGAAGTGGTGGCAGCGGGGGAGCCACCGGTGGTGGGAGGCATGGGGGATCTTCCTTTCTCCGGCGTAGACTGGGATTGGCCACAAATTGTGGCTCTCGGGACCCTAGGTGCAGAGGAAGAGTAGGGAGCTCCTGAGCAGGAAGCAACAAGTAAGGATGAGACACCCCTGCCTGAGAGCCAACACCTCCCCCCTCCCCCACCCCCACAGACAGATGGGGCAGGAGCACTTTTCATTCCCTATGCATAGCCTAACACCTTCCTCTAAGTCTCCGGTGGGACTGGGCTGCTCACTGACCCCAGGGTGCTCGGCCTGCACCCCTCTGCATCTGCAAAGCCAGGATTTCTGCCTCCAGCCGCTGGTTTTCAGTCTCCACTGCTAGAAGTTTCCCAGATGTGGAACCTGCCCGCTTTCCTGTGATGAACAAGTCTGACCTGTCACGTTTGACCTCTGGTGACCAGCTTAATCCATTTCTGAGCAGCTCTCAGCCCTTAGGACTCCTGGGAGAGGGTGGACTTCTTAGCTAACATCCTTGTCACTGCCACAAAGGCCACCCAGGTTTTCTATCTCAGAGCTTTTGCTTAGGTGGTTCTCGTGCCAAATAGTCCCTCCCTCACCGCCCTTTTCTCCTTCCAAGACTAAGACCACCGCTTCTGTGAGACCCTCCTGGCTGGCCCCTCCTGTTCACCCCTGTGGGTACGTGACCGTCGAAGCTCCAGAGCATATGTCTCCACTTGCAGCTGCCATATCTGGCCCAGAACGCCGGGGTCCCGACCCCCACCTCGAATGTAGGCCTCACGCAGGGCCCTAGTGAGAAGTGGATGAGAAGGAAACAACGTCTTTACAAG